>CAJNIZ010012803.1:50346-79624 GCA_905231905.1 Symbiodinium pilosum
TTCAATAAACCCAGTGCAACATTACTTCTAAACCTCAAAGGAATCAGCCAAAACCGCTACACCCCTGAAGCCTAAAACCCGACACCCCTAAACCCTACACCGCAACCGTAAACCCTTAAACCCCCAAGCCCTAAACCCAAAAAACCCTCAGCCCTAAGCCTAAAGCCTAAGGCCTAAACCCTTGCCTGGCCTTTTTTGCGTGCCCAAGCAATTTCTCGGCCATGGCTCCTTTCTCAGCATCGAACAGGATCACCTGCCAGGGGGTCAATGTTTTGCAGATGATGGTTAGGCTTAGGGGTTTGGGCTGGTGGCTCAAGGGTTCACATTCAAGGTTAGGCACCTGCAATTGCTGCAGCTTTTTTCCGAGCAAGGCGTCAAGGTTATCGGGTTTTACATCCAGAGTGCAAGGTCTAATAGGCAGTCGGCAGTCTAGGTTCTAAGGCGAAGCTTTGCCTACCCAGGGCAGCAGACAAGTAGGGTATCCCTGTTGCCGTTTACGTGGCAGGCGGTGGAGATCCAACCTGTCAGATGCTGGGCTGCTGCTTAGCAACTTAAATCAATTGATCATCATATGGGTATACAATGAACAATAAAGTTTCCTGATTATAGTAACTGAATTCCTTTCAGTTCCTTAACAGCCACCCAGCATGCTGAGCATGCTTCCGGCATGCACGCCCGTGAGCCTGTGCAGGCCTCGAACGCGGCTCCAGGCGTCCCTGATAAGCACTCTAAGCCTGTATACACCCATCACTAATGCACTTTCAAGAATGTAAGATTTGGTTGATACTGCCTTTATCCATCAGCTGTCAAGTCTAGAACAGGTCGAAGGCCGAAGACGTCCGATGAAACGAGGTAGTCTTGAAGATCTCCCTGGATGTGGGGTTCGGGGTTTGGGAGCTTTGACTTGAGGCTATATGAATTTCAAAACTTTGGTCCTAAACCTTTAGGCAATGAAATCAATTGCACTAAGTTCAGATTCTGTGCAGAATAATTAGAGGGAACTGGAAAATCCCTGATAAATATTGATAAATATCATTCCCCTTGTACCATGATATGATCATCCGCCCAGAGACCTCTGCGAGGCAACCCCCAAAACCCCAAACCTCCCCCAGATCCTCCTCTTTAATCCCAATCCCTAAACCCTAATCCTAGAAGCCTAAACCCTAAACCCTAAACCCGATCCGAAGCCTGCGCATCCATGCCACCAGTTACCACTCGCTTGGAGTCCGTGCGGTGAACGTCCACACAAGTAATTCCAGGCCTGCAACTGTTTAGGGCTGAGATTTTAGGGTTAAGGGTTGAAGGGTTTAGGGCTTCGGGTTTGGAGTGTAGGGTTTAGGGTTTTAGGTTGGAGGGTTCAAGGCTTACCAATGTTATGCTCCCTTGAAAAAGAAATAGGAGTTGTATATAAAGGTTAGGGTTGAAGGTGCAGGTCCAGAGTTTACAGTTGAGGGCCTAGGGTTTATCGTGAGATCCTAGTTGACGGTAAGTACGGTACACAATTGTAGGACTAAAAGCTAGAGGCCTTAGAGTTATTAAGTGTAATCAACTGCATCTCCAGGTTAGCTTAAGGGTTGAAGGCTCAGACTTGAAGGTTTCGGGCATAGAGCTTCCCAGTACGGAACAAAATGGCGGTTTCCCCAAAAATTGGGGGGTACCCATGTAGGGTCCCATTTGGTCCCAAGACTGAGGATTGGAGCATTTTTCGGTCTAAAAGGGCCCCCCTCTTTATAGAGAAACTACCATATTGCAATGAAAATGAGAGCACCTGTAGATGATCAGCTGTTGGCGTGCCTCTTGGTACAGAAGGTGGCAAGAATTCCAAAGCGGTAACTTTGGATTTGGGCTTGGGGTCTAAGGGTTTAGACCGTAGGGTGCTGGGGTTCGGGCTTGAGGCTCAAGGCGTGCTCTAGAAAACCTTCTCAAAGAGCAAGTTCCTCGCGGCTTTGTGGCATCTCTCAACATCAAGGTCCCCCCCAATGATCCCAAATGAATTTGCCTTTTCTTGCAAAACACTCCCTCCCATAAAGAGAACCAATACTCATGGGAAACTGCCAGTTGCATGTTTAACCGCTGCATACTTGCTTTCGAGGCCGGAAACTAACACGGAAACCTCGAATCCACTCACCTAATAACAAGCCCCCCCTGATGATGAATCTCCCCATGTTACATAACGGTACCATGTTACTTACTGGCGCTTCGTAGGGAATAAAGGATTTAAATCCCTACACAATCCCTATATCAAAAATCCCTTATGCCCTAGTGAGAACCAGTGGTGAAGGGGGTGGAAGGGATTACATGGGGGATTGTCAAAATTGTGGTCCCTTTTTGGGTACCCTACATATTAGGTGCCGTATTATAATAGGGACCCAAAAGGGACCATAATTTTGACAATCCCCCACATGTCAGCAAGTAGTCTGGGTCCCGGGCGTCGTGGACTTGTGGATCGGATGTGATCCAACCTCACACCCTAAACCCTAAACCCTAAACCCTAAAACCCTAAACCCTAAACCCTAAAGTTCTAAGGTTCGTGGTTTCAGGCTTTAGGTTGCTGAGGGTGTTTGGGATTCGGGCACGCAGGCCTTAATACTTTAGTGCTTGTAGGGGCCAGGGTTTTTTGCTGCTGCCGTGCGCACTAGTTTGCGCGCATTGGCGCCGCTGCTGGAAAACTTCGCAGGGATCTGGATATAGTAGCGTAAACTACATGTGGGCAGGGTTTAGGGTTTAGGGTTTAGGGTTTGGGGCTTTAGGTTTGGGATTTACGGTCTAGAGCTTAGAGCATATAGGTGGAGTCTGCAAAGTCGGGCTATCTTCGTTGTGTATCTTCACTGTGTCTCCTCATTACCAGCGGGTATATCTGTCCAGCTCAGAGCGATTTGAATTTAGCCTGGCTATGAAACCAATTTGCACCATCGACGATTTCATCATCAATCCACCAGGAATTGGGCGATTGCGACTGTCGTTTTGGGGTATTGCCTAAGGCGGTTAAGGTAGGTTGGGTAGCGTCTGGACGAGAGGGTCCTGACGGGTTCTGGGGATCTGCCTAGGGCGTGTGATTCCAGACACTGATGATGCCCAACACCCCCAACCCTAACCCCTAAACCCCTAAACCCTAGCCCTGAATCCTAAACCCTTAACCCCTAAACCCTAAGCCCTAATGACATGCAAGGGTCTGACTCCATTTTCCAGCCTTACTTGCGGGTTTCTGGGTTTAGGGTTGCCTACCTAGACCTCCCACACACATGCACCAGTGGCCTTTGCTGGGCTTTGATTTTGGCTGTTTGGCAGGTCTTGGCAGACGTCCGAACCCCAAACCTATAGGCCCAACCCTAAATCATGTAAGTCTAAAATTCCTACATAACCCATATACTAATAGGCTCTATGTTCTTTCCCACGATTCCAAATGTAGCCCCTATTTTTGGAAGCGCAATCTAAAGGCAAAACTCCGAGTCCGCGCGTTTTCCTGCATGACAGCAAGCAGCCTATGCCAAAGGACATCTCCAAACCCTAAACCCCAAAACGGCAATTCAAACCAAAGGGTCAGGCCAGAAAAGAAGCCAAGCCCAAATCAAGGGGCTTGCGGAATGGTTTGGGGGCTAATCACTTAAGGTGGTCGTGAACCCTAAACTCTAAACCCTAAATCCTAAACCACAAAAACAATAGAAACCAGAAGCCCTTACAGCACCTCCACCTGAAGCCTCTCAAAACCCCCAACCCTGAACCCTGAATAGGGTTTAGGGGGTTTAGCGGGTTTAGGGGGTTTAGGGTTTAGGGCCCAAACCCATTACCCCTAACCCTTACACCCCTAAACCCCAAAACCCTTAACCCTAAACCCCAAACCCTAAACCCTAATCCCCTAAACTCTACCATCCCAAAGGCCCTGAAACTGTAACCTCCCACGCTCCGAGCCCCGAGCGCAGGTGAACTTCTTGAGCTGAGCCAGTGGATTCCTTGCTACTCTAAGGTTTAGGGTTTAGGGTTCGGGGTTTAGGGCGTTGAGGGTGTTTAGGGCGTTTAGGGTTTAGCTTAAGGTTTATGGCTTAGGGTTTAGGTTCCAGTTCAGGGGTTGAGGGCTTAGGGTCCCTTCATCTCAAGTCTAACCCTTTACTTGTTAAGCAACGTTCTCAAATAACAGAAAGCTACCCACCCTGCCATTGGGTCCCACATCATGAAGAAACCTATACCCTAAACTCTACATCCTGAACCCTCAACCCTACATCCTGAATCCTAAGCCCTACGCCCTGAACCCAAAATTCCAAACCTTAAACTCCCTCATTCAGCCTGAACCGCAGCGCTCCAGCCTAAGGCCCTAGGGTACCACCCATGACCTTGCCCGGTAAGAAAATGACCTTGCCCAGTAAGACTATGGCCTTACCCAGTCACAGTATGACCTCTCGCAATAAGCATATGACCTTGCCCACAGGTAAGATGACAACTTTACTGGGCAAGGTCATAGCTTTAGTGGGCAAGGTTCCAGTGACTTTGCCCGGCAAAATTTTGACCTTGCCCGGTAACAATATGATCTTGGCCCAGAAAAGTATGACATTGCCCCTTAGAATTATGACCTTTGCCCGCCACATCATTTTGCAGGCTTAGAGATTAAGGCTTCGGGTTTAGAGTTTAGAGGTTCAGGGCTTTGGGGTTTTGGGTTTAGGGTTCAGGGTTCAGGGCTTAGGGTTCAAGGTTTAGGGCTCAGGGTTTCAGGGTCTCAGGGCTCAGGATTAGGGCGTGGGGTTGAGGGCTTGGGATTCAGGGTTTTGGAGCACTTGAGTCTTTCTTTGTCTCTTTTTCAGGAAGCCTTGCGGGAGCCAGTGTAAGGGGAAGCCCAAATGGAAACTGGGATGATGTGTAGGGAGTTCAGGTTTAGGGGCCAGGTAGGTATATTGCGAATTCCGGGGAAACACCCAACATCTCTAACTGCATCTTCTTCAGAACTCTGCCTTCATTCAAACATTCTCATATTGCCCACTCTCCACGACTTTGAGTACCCCAAGTTCATTTTCATGCGAGCCTCAGAAGAAAGACTTTCAAAACCCCGAGAAAAAGGCTGTGAACTCTACAAACCCTCCTACTTGAGGACAACTAGGAAGTTATACCTCAATAAGAGCCGAGACTCGTAAATTTAGAACTTAGAACCCTAATTTATAACTACCCATGCAGCACCGCGAAGTAGAACCACACATTGATAATAAGTGGGCATTTCTGAAGCTATCCCCTGCCCCATTGCCGGTAGGGACCCCACCTCATCTCTGTATAACCTACAGTTTAAGGTCTAGGGTTAAAGGTCTAGTGTTTAGGGTTCAGGGTTCAGGGTTCTGGGTTCTGGGTTTAGGCTTCAGGGATCAGAGTTCAGGGTTTAGGGTGGTCCTGGTGGCATCCCCATTGCTTGAAACAGTAGACCCCAAGCCCAGCATCCCAAAACCCCAAGACCCCAACCCCTCAGCCCTAGATCCACAAACCTACACCCCAAAACGCTAAACCCAAAAACGGAACCCCATTTTTCAGAAAAGCACAGATGAAGCCCCAGGATCAGTTCTGGGAAATCCTTGCGCTTCCGGGTCTTTGACCTCGCCGCGATATTCTCAAAATCCTACAGTCTTCACAAACGGTCTAGGGTTTAAGGCAAAAACACCGAAGCTGATATAGTCCCCTTATCAGGGCAGTAGTCAAAATTACAGGGGCCTAAATAACTACCAATATCATTTTGAAGTCCATTTGAGGTACCATATACTATGATTATACAAGGAATATGGAACCATAATATTGGCAATTATCCCTAAACCCTAAACCCTAAACCCTAAATAGTAGTTTCCATTTGCTTTTCCACTATCCCAATATAACCCCAATATAACCCTATTTGGTAACCATTTAGGCCCCTATATTAAACCCTACCAATATTGGTAATTATCTAGGCCCATATATTAGTCTGTCGAAGCTCTTGTCAGCTTCCGGACGTTTCTGCTTAGGGCTTCGTAGCCAGATTTCCGTTGTTAAAGGGCTCGGGGTTTAGGGTTTAGGGTTTAGGGGAACAGTTTCAAGGAATCTTAAAACACACCTTCGGGCTTAGGCTTTTAGACTTCCCCCAGGCCATACCCTAAAGGGGTTGAGCTTCGTTGTCCTTTACTCCACACAAGCCCTACTGCTCCTTTCTTGGACGGTTGAGACCATCAATTGCGCATGGTCTGTTTGAGAGCCCTGGCGCTGAACATTGCAAACTAATTACTGAGTCCCATGAACCTTGCATTAATCCCCTCACCCTAGCCTCCAAACGACATAACGCCCTATACAACCCCTACAGGCAGGATGCCAGGCATCGACAGCAGAATTCTGCGGAAGGTGTCTTGAGAAGTCTAGGCATGAAGTTGCACAATCATTTAGGGTTTAGGGGTTTAGGGTTTAGGGTTTAGGGTTCAGGGTTTTTGGAGGTGCACACGTGGCTGCTAGCTGATTATGTATTGATCCTTCAGGATCTATCTACGAGGAGATAAGGAGATGTGTGGTTGTAAGGACTTCTTAAGACGAGTTAACATGATCAGTGCTTATAAGCAGCATTCAACATTCGCTGGTTAAACACATAACTATAACTATAACTAACCTTCTGATAACCCGGTTATTACTACCTATGATCCTCTAAGTGCATATTTGGTGGTTTGGGGATTTGGACGGTGGAGATGTAGGGTCAGATGGTTCAAACTTCAGAGCATGGTGCAGAACAAGAACCATACTAAATAACTGCCAGTATCATGTTGAAGTCTATTTGAGGCACCCTAAAGTATCATTATGCAAGGAATCTAGAACCACAATATTGGAAATCACTTGGGCCCTTATATCAAGCTGCGTTACTCCTTCTGCTAGGTTTCGGTGGCACTTGAAAATGAACCTGATGGGAGAGTGAAGTAGCAGCCCCGACAAGATGCCTATACCAAATCGAACCATGCCTCCTGCTTCACAAGTCGGGGGACGGCATCACTGATACTGCCACTGTTGAATCCGCACTTAGAAAATGCGTAAAAGCTTTGCCAGTATCGTTACTTAACCAGGTAAAATGGTTATGCACAATATAACCGCATGGTGCTTGCGTTGTCTTTCTTGTTTGAGGCCCTACACGAAACCCATGCCGTACTGGAAGGACTGGGATGCCGGCAGGGTGTCAGCAAGCTCTTTCCTTAGTTGCGCATTGCAAGCCGTTCGAAAATTATGTACCCAGGGAATGGTTTAAGACGTTTTGACTGAGGCCTTCAAACCCTTTCCCTCAGGATCAGATGCATGGGCAGATCATCAAAAAGCCTTTGGGTTCCGAGGATTCGGTATAGGTACCTTTGAAAGGCTTCAGGAGAAGAGTCTTGATTTTCAAGAACACCTTTGAAAGAATCCCCACAACTTTCAGACAAAGTGGACCCAACACACTTGCCCTAAACCCTAAACCCTAAACCCTTTTCAACCAGCTTCATTTTCTGCAAGATGTCCGGTGTCAAGCCCATCTCCGCATCCTGCCGCAGGCTTTGAGATATAGGGTTTAGGGTTTAGGGTTTAGGCCTGGATTGAAGTTTATGGTTCAAGGTGTAGGTATGACTTGAAGCCCCAAAAATTCGAGGTGCTTGAACGGAGGTAGTCCAAACCCTAAACCTTGAGGGCTCCATTGCTTGGATCCCTTTGCGGGAACGTTCAGGAGTAAACCATGGGCAAAAGCTTCATGACTCAGATTTGAGCATCTAAGCGTCCTACATGGCCGGACAGTGACACATGCCACCAAAGGTATCGGCACCCACCCAAACCCCTGAGCCCTAAACTTGAAGCAAGTTGAAGCGGAATCTGAGGGGGCAGTATGGGAAAACTCATGATGAACCGTCTTCGCCCTGAAACCCTACACGTAGAACTCCTGGCAACCTTTTCCACGGGCCCTCGACCCTTAAACACATGGTTGAAGGCTCAGGGCCATGTGTCGACTGACATTAACAGAAAAACTGAATATAAGTAATACGAAAGAGCAAACAAGAAAGAATAACACTCAAGGACAACCACTAGAAACCCTAAACCGTGAGCCTAAACCCTGAACCCTGAACCTTGACCGGCCCTTCACTGTCCGACCCTTACCGATGTTCACTCTCGCGCACCTCGCGGACTGCTCCCCCAGGGAGCGGCGTGGAATGACTGAGCTGCTCCTGTTTAGGGTCTAGGGTTTAGGGGTCGGTGGCTGAACCTAGTCAGGTTATATTCCTTTTACGAAATAGTCTCACTCTATATTGGGGTCCAAAATATCAGCAAAAAATACTACTCTGATGAGTTCTGGCAAGTGTTTAAGGCATGGCATTTAGGTTGGGTGGAGGACTGGAGGACTTACGGAGGAGACAGGAATTCTGAGAGTCTAGGGCTTTAGGCCTTGGAGAGTACCCTAAACCCTAAACCCTACAAGGCCTGGGGGGCTTGGGGAATGCCAGGACCTGTTGTTGTGAAGCATGGACAGGGGCGCCTTTCAGGGACCCGTAGAGAGATTGCCAGGGCCCATCTTCTGGATTCTGTAAGGCTTTGAAACGAAACTTCTTCATGGGCTTTTGGGTTTAGGGTTTAGGGTATTTGGGGTTTAGCGTTTGGGGTTTGGGTTTCGGGTTTGGTTTTTAGGGTTTAGGGCGCAAGCCTTATGAAACTTGGATGCAGGGTGCAGCCAACCAGGTCTAGGACTTGGAGTGTAATCACGGGCAACGATACGAGGCCTCGGAGAAAGTGCGAGGATTGATAGGGCTCAGTCTAAGTACTATGTAGTAGGGGTTGTACAAAGACGCAGGCACAGGAAACCGAACCCCCAAACCCCAAAGGGTAAACCCTGAACCTGAAATCCAAAGCCCTAATCAATTACATGGGGGTTGTGTTGGGATAATGGAAAAAGAAAATGGAAACTACCATATTATATAGTTATATATAGGAAGAAGGTGCAAAGTCCCACCTGCAGCTTCTGGTTGTCCGCGCGGGCCATATCTCGCTCCCGGATAAGCCTTGCAATCACCTGGCAAAGCGGTCGAGTCTCTTGCGCGGTTGCAAGACACAGTTATGACTCCTAGAGTTTGAGGTAGATAGGAGAAGTCTGAGCAATTCTTTTACCGTTACATGTGTAAACTCCTAGCATCCCCCTTAATGGCCACTATAATAGTCCCCATAGTCCCGTATGTAATCCCCCTACATAGCCCCCTTTAAGGAGTTTAGATTATAGCTCATAGGATGCCCGGAACCTAGGGCCAGCTGCAGGGCAGGATGATGCCCATCAACAGTTTGGACCCACACCTTCCTGGTCCAGGCACATGGTTGAATCTTCTGAGCTGTAGTCTAACCTCCTGTAAAAAGGGATATATAGGCGGATATGTAGGGGATTATAGAGGGGATGAGCTTAGGGTTTAGGGTTGAGGGTCTAAAGTCCTTAAAGGGGGTTATACAGGGGATTCTGTTGGGGACCATCAATAGGGGTTATCAAGGGGGATACTAGGAGTTTAGACTATGGCTCTTAGGTGGATGTGCCAGAGCTCGTGGTCCTACATAACCCTGAGAGGGAGTTTGCTTCCAGCCTGGAAAAAGACGATGCTTCCAGATAAAAAAAGATATGCTCCCAAAAGGACAAGGCATCCCGGTAATTACATGAGCCATTGTCTAAACCCCTAGTATCCCCCTTAATAACCCCTATAGTAATCCTCTATATAATCCGCTATATATAATCCCCATTAAGGAGTGTAGACTATAGTACACATACCCCTGCATCTTAGCAGGCCTCTGGCGCCTCTTGGCTTCACATGTGCAGGTCTGCAGTACACTTGAGGCTTCTCTTTCTTGTGGCAGGCTACTAGCGCCTAAACCCTAAACCCCTGCAACCGCTAAGTCTTCTCCCGGTACTGCCTGGAAACATGCGAAGGGGTATGGGGCAGGGTAGACGCTCAAGCCAAACCCTCAACCCAAAGCATGCCAATCGTTGACCCTGCAGGCTGCGTCGTGCTGATAAAGCCTGGGCGCCAATCTATCAGCTAACTTTCATTTTCCACGGTGGAGATGAAAAAAAGCCTGCAACTAATTTCTACCTTTGGAAATGTGGTTTTATTGCAATATTAAGACCATGCGAGATTTCTAGTGCCAACAGTTTTGGTTAGGGATTAGTATTAGGGCTTCAGGGTTTAGGGTCCAGGTAGAGGAACCACTCAAGCGCCCCTTGCATGTATATCCCAAATGCAGGCGGCGCATTTCAGGTTTAGGGTTTAGGGATTCACGGTAGAGGGTGGCGGGGTTGCTGTCTCATGCTACCACTACGTTAACACTTCTCGAAGAATTACCTGGCTTTCAATGTGCGTAGACTTAAAGTTTCTTGTGGCTTCTTTTTTGGGGTCTGCCTCAAAACAGAGCGAGCAAACACTGCTTAAGATCTCCCGGTAGGTCCCCTAAACCCTAAACCCCTGCATCAGCCCTATAATCCCTTTGAAGTGATTTACTTTGTCCCTGACACTACGATGTCCATCGCAAACGATTGTTCGCATTGGGTCTGGCGGGTTAGTGGCTTAAGGTCTCAGGGCTGAAAGATTGGGTATGTAGTCCCCCTTAAGTAGATAGAATATGGGGTATATGGGGTTCTCATTAAAATATACCCAAAGCCATCTTGTATCTACTTGAGGGGGGGACTATAGACTGTATTCATCATTAATTATTAGCATGCTTGTTACTAATCACAGGCTCTTGCTATAGGAAGAAGGTTATTGATTTGCCACCCTAGGTTTCTGGAGCAACTTTCGAGTGCATCCTAATTTTTGTAACCATCAGAAAACGTGATCTTTACACGTGTACGAACCAAAAATAGGGTACAGACACCAATATGCTATAATCCTTATTATGGGGACCCCCCTAATTTTGGGGAACCCCCATATCTGAAGTACTGGATACAGATTCGACCAAACCCTAAACCCTAAACCCTAAACCCAAACACAAGAGTTGCGCCCCTGGATTCTCTGAAGGATTGCTTCAGCGGAGACAAGGAACCAGACCTCGCTAGGAAACCTGCGTGGCATCTGTGTATACAAACCAGGTTTAGGGTTTAGGGTTAGGGGTATTTACTACAAATCCACTTCATGAGAACATGATTTAAATTCCGTAGCACCAATCCAACTTGGAACCTGATAACGACTCAGTGCCCACCTGTAGTACAGTCACCAAGGCCAAAGAGCTCCTCAAACCTTTAACCGGAGCTTTTGCTACAAGACCACCTGACATTGACCAAGATGGCTCCTCGAAAGACATGTAGAAACAAAAATCAAACTTCGTGATGCTGTTGATGGAGAAAAATGTGCAGGACTCTTGGAATCCAATAACTATGGGGTTTAGGATTTGGGGTGTAGGGTGTAGGGTTTAGGGTTTAGGGTCCCCTACCCCTACCTACTTGGAGGGTCAGGGGGACTTAGTAAGTAGGTTGTTAATGGGGATAAGTAGGGCTACTATATGGGTTATAGGGCTTATTAACCTACTTACTAAGTCCCCCTGACCCTCCAAGTAGGGGACCTCAATATAGACCCAAAGATTCCATAGTCCTTATTATGCGGACCCCCAAAAAAGTACCTCTAATTCTGGGAAACCTTCATCTGGTGGAGTCCACTCCATCTTACCATTCTAAGCTCCGAGCGCATGGGACAGCTGCTTTCCTCAGATTTAGGGTTTGGGATTTGGATTTGAGGGTTTGGGTTTAAGGGGTAGTCCCCCTTAAGTAGATAAGATCCCCATAGACCCCATATTCTATCTACTTAAGGGGGACTTTCAAGTTTAGGGACCAAGGTTCAGGGGCTTGGGCTTGAGCATAGGGATCAAGGTCCTGGGCATGGGATTTGGGATCCTGCTCTCAAGGCTGCTTCAAAACTGTATGATTCACGGTGCATGGAGATCATGAGCCACACGGTTAAGGGTTTAGGGTTAACGGTTTAGGGTTTAGGGTTTATGGTCTGAGGTTTTTACCGAATGTGTACACAACTCCTGTCCGAAAAGCAAACAGCTGCTGTCAAGCTGTTCTACCTCTTCACTATGCGGGTCATGGATGGGAATCATCGCTCATCTGGGCAAGATTCATCGTCGGCCTGTTTTCCTCAAACGGTAAAACCGTAAGCTCTAAATCCCAGCCCGTTGCAAAAGACCCACCAAAAGCTACCCCTAAACCCTAAACATTACCCAACTGTCAGAACCAGACCCATACATCCTGCAGAGTCCCCTTTGCGTTCTTTTACCATGTCCCTAGAAAAGTGCTGGAACCTTAGGGTTTGGGTTAAGGGGCATAGGGTTTAGGGTTTAGGGCCACTGAAAGCTTCAGGGTAGTTCTGGGAAGATTCGGGATGACTGGGGATTACTAAATTACCTATCCCCCTTGAAGCACCCCTGTACTGCCTTTCTTGGACATTTTGGACTACATCTCATCCAGAAATTTAAAGTTTAATAGGAGCTTAATTACAAGAGGTTCCATGCTACAAGTAATTTGGGGGAGGGTACAACCCAGCGAGGTTCTGAGTCTTTTGGGAATTGGATTTAGAGTTTGATGCTTCGGGTGGGCTAGGAACCTTTGGAGTTTGGGGTTTAGGGCAGTGTGGGCTCCGAAGGACCGCCATATCCAGGACTAAAAACAGAAGAACCCCACGAAGGCTATTCTATAGAAGGTTCAGGGTTTAGAGTTGAATGAGTATGGAGATGCACAATGTTTAGCGTAAGGCTTAGGGTTTGCCCAAGCACCCCATCTACAAGCTTGGAGCAAACAGGCCCCGCAAACGTTAAACCCCAAACCGTGAATCCTGAAACTCCGAAACCCTGAACCGTACACCCTTCCCTGGGAATGAGGGGGAGCACATCGGCCAGCAAGAGCGACTCATTGTCTCCAAACTCTTATTACTATGGGATGTATTACTGTCATTCATCCACGAACTCCTGTGGGCAGGTTGCTTGGTGACTGACTTCGCGAAAGCCAAATGCAAAGCATATATCCAGGGCATTATTCCACCCATAGCGGATTGAATCAGCAACGGTATCTTGCATTGATCAAGGACAATGGGCATTGAGCACAGGTTTCGCGCATTGATGGGTTGTAAGATTTGGGTACTTGTTTTAACCATTTCCTATAGAATCCCTTTTAGCGACCCCCACAATCCCCTCCTAATCCACGTGACCCTGGGCCTCCTCGGGCCCCAAATTTTGAGAAACTCCCATGTGGCTGGTTGTCCAAATTATGGTCCCTTTTGGGGTACCCTAAATATTAGGTGCCGTATTATAATAGGGACCCAAAAAGGGACCATAATTTTGACAACCATCCATGTGTGCGTTGCAGTCAAGTGTCGCGCCGTGTCCAGCTGGGATTTGAGCTCATAGGTCTCCGACATCAAAGCGTCCTGGTGCTACCGGAAAAGGTCTACGGCTTAGGGTTATATAAGCGCTATATAGGGGTTATATGGGAACCCTCAAACCTGAAACCGCTGATTCTGTAACTGCAGGTGTGGGGTTGAGGGCGTTGAGGAGGTTAAGACCCAGAATCGCGCTGGTCATAGCGGCAATGACATCAGGGCTCTTGGATACGTCTCAAAATACCCCGGACCTTTTACAACAAACAAATACAACGGCCTAAAGAGTTGAAATCGGGCAACCCTAAACGCTAAATCCTATCTTTGAAAAGATAAAACATTCAGGCTGCTACATTATCCCAGGGAAGGTTGTCAATATTTCTGTCATCCGGGACTTCGAACTCTGAACCTGAAAACCATGCTCCAATCTGTAAAGGAACCGAAAGCAATCGATCCCTTGAGATTATGTGCAGCATATAGGAGTGATCCAATATAAAACTTACAGCGGATCAAACATGCGGATCCTTTTCAGGGTCTGAGTCATACCCGCCGTGCTGAGGGCTTGAGCTTTGGAGGCTGATGCATTTAATGCCACCCAAACATGCCACATTGTGAAAAGCTGCACTGATAGAGTGCCCCTGCTTGATCCGAAGCCTTTCAACAGACAGCCATGTATACATGTGTATACATATATATATAACTGTATACATATGCATACATATATACATATGTACATATACATATATATATATATAGATAAACACCAAATTTGGGATACCTGCGTTTGCTTGTTCATTACTTGTGGAGTTTTGCACACATAGGAACCCCACCGCTGTTCCGAAATACGGCCATGCTTGCAAGCCCCATATTGGGAGATGCCATGCATTCGCCATGCATTTACCAAGCAGGTAACTTACCTTAAACCCTGTATAACCCAATTATAATAGTTTCCATTCTGTTTTCCGTTATCCCTATATAACCACAATATAACCCCTATTAAGATAGTACCCCAAAGCAACCCTCAACCCTGAACCTAACCCTCAACCCTGAACCCGACTTTGCTTGATACCGCCTACCCAATGCAAAGAGACGTGGGGTCCCATTCGCTTTGGAGGAGCGTCCTCAGATACTTTTGACTACGCTTCAGGCTTGTAGACAAGCATTTACGGTTACGGCTCCGTTTCCTCGCTTTCAGTGAGTGTGCGCATCCCATCCGAACGGTCTGAACATGAGGTTTCTCAAGCTACCAGAAACATGCAAGACTAGACTGGTCTACTTGGTAAAAAGAACAAGGATGTAGAATGCCACAAGTTTTCCGATATTTGAGATTACCCTTCACAGTCCACCAGACCTGGACATGATTTTGCCCCCACCCAAGCTGATGAGGCATCCGAAACTGTATCTGTAGCCGAACTGCTGTGCTCTGGGGCGTGTTGCCTATCATTTACCTGAAGCTGCAGCTACACACAAACATACCCTAAGTGTCCAAGTACCGAATAATCATATACTTACCCAAAATCTGCACTAGAATTACTATTACCCAAATCCCAAGTACCTAATTATTGGGTACTGGGACCCTTAGGGATATACAAACCTAAGTCCGGCCGCCATGGCTATACATAGGTCATATCCGCAAATTAGGGTTACAACTAATATGTCCATCCAAGCATGGGAAGCATGTTCTTGTCAATCCTCGGCATCCTTACGAAACAAGTTGTCGGGATATATTGGGGTGATATGGGGGGGTAATGGAAAATAAAATGGAAACTATTATAATATATCGGGGTTATTTTCGGAAAATGGAAAATAAAATGAAAAACCAGTATTTAGGGTGTAGGGTTTAGTGTTCACGCTTTTTGGTTTGAGAGCATTAACCGATGAACCACCCCCTGCGGCGTCATGACCTACAAGTGCTTGCATGTGCGAAGCTTGCGCCGTAATAGCCTCTGGAGCTCAGGGTGTAGGGTCACGAGCTGAGTCCTACTTGCTGCTGCGTACATCCTCTCCCCTCACAAAGACGAACACACGAACATTGCACAACTAGGACCTGCGGATCCCTAAACTGGCAGGCACTATGATATACATTATATTGTTTACATCATAAAGTATATATACCAAGAAGACAACGCATAATATTGTATACAAAACACAAGCTACATCACTTATGCTATACTTGCCTCAGCTCGAGGTGCCAGCAGCCCTCCTATAGCCCTTGAACCCCTTGGGAGACAACTAGTCGAGCACAACCACGAGCCATAGGGGAGCCCTCTCCAACCTAAACCCTAGACCCCAAACCCAAAACCCTAATCCTAGCCCTAAACCCTAAACTCTAAACCCAAAACCCTCAACCCAAAACCCAAAACCCTAAGCCCTAAGCCCTAAACCCTAAACCCTAAACCCTAAGCCCTAAACCGCCTCCAACTAGGCTTGTCAACCTCCAGCCTTCTACAAATCTTAGAACGGAGAATCAATTGGGCTACACAGGGGTGTAGGGTTTAGGGTTTAGGGAATTTAAGGACAATGTAGGGTTATATGTGGGTTATATTGAGATATATAGGAGGGGTTATATGGGGGGGTGTATAGGTTTATCTAGGCGTTTATATAAGGATATTTCTAGGGATAGTGGAGATTTAACACGAAAAGAAAATGGAAAGTAAAATGGAAGCTACTGAAAGCCAACTGCCACACCGCAAGATCTCAGGGTCTCAGGGTTTGCGGATGGGGGTGTGGGGTATAGAGTGTCAGGTGTTATACCGTGGGGTTTAAAGCCTAGGATTCAAATTTAGGGTTCAAGTTTTCTGAAACTCTCAAACCCATGCCCCCTACAAAAACTTGGTACTTTCCATAAATAGGGGCGGCCCAATATAGATCCCCAAACACGATCATCCTTAATGCAGGGACCCCAAATTGGGATCACTACTGTTGATACTAAAAATCCTGCATGACCCCAATATACTATAATACCATAGTTCCCAAGGTATAAAGTACTTAGGGTCATGCAGGATTTCTAGTATCCACCGTAATTTGCGGAAATTCCCACTTTGAGCCGAGTCGCAACATTCCCGGGATGGACGTTGCGGTGGCTGGCCGTGGGCGCACAGACTTGTTGGTCTTGATCTCCATGAGGTCGTCCTGGAATTGTAGGTGCAGATAAGAGGGTTAAGGGTCTAGGGTTTAGGGTTTAGACTTCATTGGGTCTAAAATGGTTTTGCAGTGAAAATCCTTCAAGGGTTCTTTCGGAATCATGTAGCTTTATGTCAAAAACCTTTGTTGCTAAACTGGTTTTGCAGGAAGGGGGTGCAGGGTCTAAAGGCGCAGCTAGGTTCCGCAGATTTGGGAGCCGGAGGATGCTTTCTGAGTTCAGGATTCCAAGGTTTACTCTCTGTTGCGTACTAGGGATTGGGGGAAGGGGGTGGACTACTATAAGTCATTATAAGGGATTGTAGAAGGACTTCTATAGGCATCCATGCCTTCGTTCTCTACTGAGCATGAGGTAGTTTGCGAAGGCGTAAGGCTTCGGGTGAGTTTCGAGGTTTAACTACAATTTGAGGGCGTCCAGTTTCAGCATTGATCCTGCTTCCTAGCAGCTCCGTGCGTTGGAGATTGTGCATCAGCTACACCACAGCTCAAGGAGAATTCTAGGGGGGGTACGCTTGAAGGAAGCCACGTAAGCCACAAATACCCCATTTCCGATATACGCACATTCTTTGAGCCTTATGAACAGGATGTGGGGTAAGAATCCCCCATCCAACAAATATGCCAGATCTGCCTCAACCAGATAGGTGTCCAGATAAGCGTCCTCCATGGCAAACCAGGTCCCTCCTTAAACCTAAACACGATACCCACGAAAACTGACAGCGGCGAGCCCCAATATAAAACCCCCAACACGGAGACCCAAACACCAAGCCCTATGCCATTTGAGTATTGTACTTTAGGACCCTAATATAATCCCTATTATCCCTTATAGTCACTATTACTGGGTGGGGGGTCCACCTAAATTGTACTGTGGATGAAGGAAATCTTGCACCAGCTTACATGCATTACACCAACAGATTTGCAGCAATAAATATATGGGGACCAAGAAGTCCTTTGGGTTTAGGGTTTAGGGTTTAGGGTTTGGAAAACCTGTGTTTTGGGGATTTGTCCTTGGTGATCTCTTCCTTTGTCACCGGGCATTTCCCCTCTGCGTCGATCTGTTTCTCGATCAACCTTTCCATAGAACCCTAAACCCAAGACCCTAAACTGGGTTGCTGTTAAGGAACTTAATTTGAGTTACTATATTGCAGAAACCCTAGTATTTAATATATATATATATGTATCCATTCTGGTAACTTCATTTAAGCTCCTTAACCCCAGTAAACCTTACAACAGTTGATGGAGTTCCGCCTGCAGATTGGCTGCCTTCGTAGTTTTGGCTTAAGCTTCGGGGTTTAGATGCTGACCCCAGGGCTTAGGATTTTAGAGTTGGGATGTTGGGTTTAGGGAAGACCCCAAGCCTTAGACCCAAAACCGCTGGGGTTTTGCTTTCAAGCTTAGGGAATCTGCAGGCCCCGAAACTTTGCAAACCCAATCGCTCACCACGACAAAGACGACCGTTCTTAAAAGAGGGTTGAACGCTAGTTTGGGGAGGATATAACTTCATATAAGCCCGAGCCCTTATCACAAGAAAAAACAACTTCACACGCTGGACCTCAAGCATGCCACCCTCAAACGGGAGCACTGAATAATCGCATGGTGACACAAGCACGGGAACGTTCCGCCTTTTATCGGGGCGGCATCGATTGAGAAGCAGTATGATGAAGCTACATGCGGGTGCATTAGTCTCACAACTTGTGCTTACTTCTCCGAATGTGTTTTTCTCCCCACCAATACATAATCTTCCGAAAGCCCCTAAGTGTTAGAAACGTGTTCGATGCTAGTGGTGGGAGGGTGCTTAATGCTAACAGAGAACCCTCAACCCTTTTAACCTGAAACCCTCAACTTTGAAATCTTTGACAGAACTTGAACGGCCTACGCTCATAGACGTGCCCCGTCTTGGCAGCAAAGACTGGCTCCTGGCGTCTTCGGGCTTGCGGTTTACGGATCGAAGACCGGAGCTTTTGGCTTAGGTTATAGTCCCCCTTAAGTAGATAGAATATGGCTTTGGGCATATTCTAATAAGATCCCCATATACCCCATAGTCTATCTACTTAAGGGGGACTATAGAGTTTAAGGTTTCAGGTCTTGGGTACAGAGCTTTGAGTCCAAGATTTCACGCTTCCCAACTCTTGGGCTGTGGACCTAAACCCTCAACCCTAAACCCTAAACTCTCAAGCCCATATAAACTTAACATTACCTACGGTACCCCAATTTACTCAATTTTGAAATTTCTAAAATTTAAAACCAAAATGACGCCCCCAAACCCAAAGCAATGGTAATAAACATTAGCACTATGGGGTTCTAGGCTTTACGTTCGTGGGGGTGAAGACGTGGTCCAAGGTCCTCTGCCGCGTTGCCCGAGATTGCGCAGACCTGAACCCGAAGTGGAGTTTAGGGTTTAAGGTGCTATCAGTGTATCAGGGTATTAGGGTTTAGGGTTTTGGGTATAGGGTTTTGCGTATAGGGTTTAGGGTAGGGTTTAGGGTTTAAGGCTTAGGGAAGACTCGAAGCTTTCTGGTGGCTCGTCCCTTCATATCACACACCCCTGGCCCTAGTATTCACTAGGTCCCTAAGTCATAAGGACGGTTATTGGTGTAGATCTAATATTAGGGGCGGGTGAGGGTGTTTAATCAATCTCAGTATGGAGGGTAAATAAAGACTGAAGGAACGGAATGCAGGGGCGATGCTTGCAGAGTAAAATGTAGAAACTGCTATAGGGATCCCTTCCCCCAATGCCCACTAACAACCAGCAAGTAAAATCAGCTTGCTGAAGCGCAGAGACAATGGCCGTTCTTCTGAACCCACAAGTCTTGCCATTGCCACTGCTCCCATCCTATAACTATTGAATTGCGCCTAGGCCTCCTTTTGAGAACTCGTTACGGGCCCCTGGAATGATGTATGTGACACAATCGTGCTCGCGCACAA
This sequence comes from Symbiodinium pilosum, assembly GCA_905231905.1. Classification (NCBI taxonomy): domain Eukaryota; class Dinophyceae; order Suessiales; family Symbiodiniaceae; genus Symbiodinium; species Symbiodinium pilosum. The sequence continues at coordinate 69,738 of CAJNIZ010012803.1, forward strand.
AGGCCTTGCTTACAAGATCAGACCATTCAGAGGGCTTCACAACTTCACGCATGCACAAGTCTGTTGAAGAATAATCAAGTGCTGCCGGGCCACAACCGTCGACATGGTTGCAAAGTCTGCGGCTGTCGAACAGGCCGCAGGCGTGGGTGGCGATGCAGCAGGAATCTCACCTACTACAATCTGACCTCTGGAAGCCTCTAGACTGCACCCCTGAACCCATCAACTCTAAAGGCGAAAACGCCTTAATCCAAAGAAACATGGCCATTGAACTCATCCTACTATGATGTCATATGGAATCGCATTGATGCGAGAAATCTTTGAGTTTGAACTGAATGGAATCTGAAGCCTTGAGAACTTTTGAGACTTCATTTCTGCCATAACAGCTGCCGCCTGGAAAGCCAAAAATGGCAGCAGACCTGACCCAACAAATGCATCAAAGTCCTTAGGTTGGCAAGCCGACCCTTGGGGTTTTTCGCTTAGGGTTTAGGGTTTTTTGGTTAAGAACATGGGGGGAGATGAGGAAAATGTGCTGGATCATGGTTAGAACAGGCTGTTGATACTGCATGACCTTAATATACCAGAGCACCATAACTTCCCAGGGATAAGGTACCTAGGGTTCTGCAGGTTTAGGGTTCTAAGGTCCCAACCACAGGCCCCTATTGTGGGCCCCCTACTTGTTTGCTGGATCCTAACTACGAGCCCTTAATTGGATTCGAAGGGTTATATAAGGTACGTAATACGTATAAGGACCCCAGGCTTAGGGGCCCATACCAGGGGCTCACAGTTCCGACCTTACATAAACAGAAATACCCTAAACCCTAAGCGCATAAGTAGCAGGCGATGACTATCTTTGTGTCTCCCATGATGCCTAGAGCAGCCAGGAACGAATAAACCTTAAACCGCCCGTTATAACGAATATTGCCTGCTTTATATAGCTGGACTATACTGTGAGTATATATTACGACGGTTTTTAGTATGTGGGAGCGGGTAGATTCGCTTTTTCACTGGTTCTAAATTGGGAATAAAGAAAATGATTCTATAGGGATCTTTTAAGGATTACTTTCCCTTATCCAATAGAAGGAACGAGTATGCCTTTGTGGAAGCTGTATGTACAGCACTGCTGTACCAAGGTTGCCTTACGTTTACGCTTCGCCCTGCTCTGAACCCTGATTTCCAGAGTTCAGAGCTTAGGGTCTAGTTTTCAAAGTTTAGAGCTCAGGATTTAGGATTTGGAGTTCAGAGTTTAGGGTCTAGGGTTTAGAGTTTAAGTTGAAGAGTTCGGGATTAAGGATTTATGGATTAGAGTTCAGAGTTTAGGGCTTCAGGTTGAGGGTTTGAGCTGAGCGGCTGGACTGGCCTTGCATGCCGTTGAGCCTAGTCCATCCCAAACTACTGCAACCCCTTGCCCTTAAGAGTGGGGAGGTTTCCAAAAACTGGAGATCCCTCTTTGAGGGCCCCATAAAGAAGATCAGAATAGTCTGAGGTGCATCTTTATAGAAACTACCAAATTAAACTTTACCATTCACCCCCGCCCCCCCCCCCCCCACCTGTCCGGCTAATATATTGTATTCCAAGGATACAACCATCTTTTGTATGTGGGGGGGCGGGGGGATGATGCTGGGGAAAAGGATTAACATTCAAGCCAAAATACCGCTTCTTTGAACAGTCAGTAGTCTACTCCCTGCGAGGCCTATGAAAACAGCGTATCATGCGCATCCTACTGCTGCAGTCCTCCATGGAGACAGCTTCGAAAAGCTTAACATAAAGCTGGCTGATGATGCAAAAAAGAAATAACTATAGTAACAACAGTTGTAGTCATATAGAAACAGATCTACACAATCATAAGACGTATAGCCGAATTGTCATGCAGCTTTGTGCTGAATCTTGGGTTTCATGAAAGCACCAGGACTCTTCTGACAACAAGCCCCCATCGACATCCTGAATCGGCAAACATCCCCACATAGGTATTTCCAAGATGAAAGGCGCTCCTGGGATCTTTACCATATATGATATATGTGCTTCCTCAAAGAGAGACCCAATTTTGCAACAACCCAATGGAAACTTGAGCATGCCATAAGTGCAGTGGGAACCTAAAGTACCACCAGGACTTCTTGCAACACCTCATGCACCATGCACCCCCAGGAAGGACAGTTGTCTTGGTGACCCTATATAAGAGGTGCAACGATTCATTCATCAATGAGGCCCATTTGGTGAATGCGGGAAATCTTGCACAAACCTAGGAACCCACGAAGTACTGCAATTAACATTCTTATTATCGAGTCTATATGGGAGTTTCCCTGAACAGGGGGACCCAAATATAGACCCCCAAGTACTATAGTCCTTATTGGCCTTACGGTAGGGGCCCCCAAAAAGGTACCCATAATGTAGTACATCCCCGTGTAGGGTGGTGCAAGATTTCCTCCATCCACAATAATAGTTCCACATGCCGAACCAGGAATAAAACCCAAAACTCCAGTTACAACTCTTCAGGGTAAGCTGCTGTAAGCTGATTGCGACATCTGGTTCCTCTTCAGAATACTACTGTTGATACTAAAAATCCTGCATGACCTTATTATACTACAGTACCATAATTCCCAAGGTATAATGTACTAGGGGTCATGCAGGATTTTTAGTATCCACCGTAGTAGACATGATTCAGAATACGAGAACAGTATTCAGGACACGTGTAGAAATTATTTAGGATACTAGTAGAAGTTAAAGCACTGTGAACCTTCCACAGCCATGAAGATGGACCTTTGCAATCACCGATCCTCCCCATATCCCCAGGACCCATTACAAACAAGGGATTTGGGTTGAGGGTTTAGGGGTTCAGGGTTTAGGGTTTAAGGTTTAGGTTTTAAGGTTCGGGGTTTAGGGATTTGGGTCACCCCAGCCGCTATAAGTATGACCCCCGTTCTAGGCATGTGATAGTTGTTGGGTCCTTGCTCTAGGGGTTGGGGAAAGTGAAATCCCCTTGTTCTATGAACACCGATTATCCCTATCCCCAAGGTGAAAAACAATGATCCCGACATGGTAGTCTCCCCGAGTAAATGCACCCTAAAATAGACCCCAGATTGCGATAATCCTTATTGCGGGGACCCCCAAAAAACTACCCCTAATTTTGGGAAACCCTAAACCATAAACCCCAAATGATAGCTTCCATTTTCTTTTCCATTATCCCTATATAATCCCTATATAACCCTGAACCCAATAATTTTGGGAAACCCCCACATCTCAGCTATGAACCGTAAACCCTAAACCCAATGAATCGCACATCTCAGCTATGAGCCATCAGCATGGCGATTCCTGCAAGCAGAAAGCAGCCACCTGGTCCGCAGTTGCTCACAGAAAAGGGACTTTAACGGGAACCCCAAACAGGGAACCCCAAGAATATAGTAGGAATATAATAGAGTATAAGGACGCTGGTAGGTACATTCCTTTTATATTCCTACTATATTCTTGGGGTTCCCTATTTGGGGTTCCCATTAAAGTCCCTGTTCACAGGAAGCACCTTGACATTTAAGGCCCTGAACCCTCAACCGCTAAAGTTTTGGGGATTTAGGGTTCAGGGTTTAGGGCCTAAACCCTGAACCCTAAGCTTTAATTTAGGGTTCTTTGGTTTGAGGATTTAGGACAGAAACTTGGGCCTTTAAAAGTGAAGGGACCATGGGTGGAAAGCTCTCGGCTTAGTTTGCACCACCCACTTGCCGATAGAAATCGCATTCACATGTAATGAATCGACCTAAACCCTAAATCCTAAACCGCAAACACTAAACCCTAAATCCTAAATCCTACACCCCAAATCCTAAACCCTAAATCCGAAATCCTGCACTCTAAATCCTATACTGTAGACACTGAATCCTAAATCTAAACCCTGAATCCTAAGCCAAAATTCTAAATCCTAAATCAAATCTTGAACCTGTCCCCCTAGCCTCTAATCCTAAACACTGTTGTGGGGTGGCTCTCTGCCCCATCAGAAACCTTGAGAATGATCCGGGATTGGGGTTTGGGGTTTAGGGTCAGGGTTCGGAGAGCAAGGCTTAGAGCTTCGGCTTTAGGATTTAGGGTTTAGGATTTAAGGTGTAGGGCTTAGGGTGTAGGGTTTACGGGTCAGGGCTTAGGGCTTGGGGTTGCTGTTTGGGTTCAGGGTTTGGGGTTGGCTAAGGCTTCAGGTTTTTGGGCTGGGTTCCCCCTATTATCCCAAGACATTCAGACCAAACACGAGAAGAGGTGCCCTGTGCCCTAGGCTAGGAGCGATAGAATCCAGTCAGACTGACCCCTACCATGTTCTTGCGGCGGCTGAACCCCCAAGAAGACCGTAACCCATGGGGAAATTGGTTAAAGGATTCCGTGGAAGTTGGTTAAATGATGCCGTGTCCAAAAGGGAAATTGTATGAAGGATACTGTAACCAAAGGGGAAGTCGAAATTGCTGATGATGCTTTGGAACTAGGTTGTCCTTGTGTGACACACGACTCGACTCGATGTCGAGGAATCTCATAAAGGATCCAGAAACCCCACATGGAATTCATTGTACAACTCTCGGCAGTTATTCAGAACCCATATTGAGATCAACTCTTTAGATGCTTCTAGACTGTATAGTCCCCCTTAAGTAGATAGAATATGCCTTTAGGTATATTATAGTAAGATCCCCATATACCCAATTTCTATCTACTTACGGGGAACTACAAACCCTGATTTCATGGTTTCGGGTGCGGGGGGTGATTACTTTGGGAATAAGGGAACATGATCCCTGTATATAGATACCCTTGTCCCCTCCTCACCTACTAGGGTTAGGGTCAAGGGTTTAGGGTTTAGACCCTAAAACCTCAACCCTAAAAACTACATCCTAAACTCTAAATCCTCAACCCTAAATCCTCAACCCTAAACCCTAAACCCTAAACCCTAAGCCCTAAACCCTAAACCCTAAACCCTAAACCCTTAATCCGAAGAATTTAGGATTTAAGGTTTTCATGTCTGCAGGCTCCAGGGTTACGATTGAAGCACCTCGAAGCTTTCAGGCACCAAGAGCTCTTGCTGAAAGGCAGGGGCCGAAGATGTGGTCTGTTTAGGGTTTAGGGTTTAGGATTTAGGGTTTAGGTTTTGGGGTTAAGGGTTCAGGGTTTCTTGCTCCATATATACTTGCTGGTTTTAGGTAGGGAATAAGGGAAGACATTGGGGTTCTATAGGGACAATGGAAAAGAAAATTGGAACGACAGTATAAGAGGTTATATAAGGGGGTTATGGTAGGGAATAAGAGACTATATTCTAGAGGGACATATAGATGCTCCTTTATACTTTACTAATCACCAGTAAGAAATACGGCCTAGCCGGGAATACATAATCTTCCTCACTATTCCAGAAACTCGAGTCTGGGCCCCTAGGCTCCTCTTTGAAAACACCTTCTCCCACATGAGCCATAGTCTAAACTCCTAGTGTCCCTCTTAGTAACCCCTATAATACTCCCCTATAAAATCCATATAATCCCCTATATAACCCCCTTTAAGGAGTTTAGACTATGGCTCACATAATTGGCTCAAAACTCAGGTTGAAGTCAAACCTTGATCATGGAGAATCTGTAGGACTTGGGGTGACCACCAACTAGCATTTGAAAAGCTAGCTTTAGGATTTAGGGTTTAGGGTTGTAGTAAAACTAGGCCCCAACGCAATTGGGACCTAAGTATATACAAATACTATAGAGCCAAATAGCTACATGGACAGCTTGAACCCTAAACCCTAAACCCTAAAAGGGCTCCCCCTGTAGACTTCCCTTGGCAGCTATATGCTAAAGATGTTGGCCCAAAAAATTGAAAACCCTTTGCCACATGCACCTTGTACAATACTCCTGCACGAAAAAAGCATTCTAATACCCTCCTGATTGTCATTATGTTTTTCAGATCTCCCCATATCGACATGGGGTGCATAACAGGAGTGCGCATGCGCTGAGGTCCGTGTGGTGGAACAAGTAGGGCCGTAGGAGAGATAGCAGTAGTTATCACCTGAAATACGGGACTCATACTCAAACTCCAAAATACCTACGAGCCCCACAGTAACTCCCAGTAATGCTGTGGTTCATCTGTCTAACACTGGGTTGGCCCCACAAGCCCTTTGAAAAAACTAGTAGATAGGGCCCCTCATTAAAGCCATTAAGGAAAATATTGAATATTTCAGGGGCCTACCCAGAACACTGAACCCTAAATCCTAAGGGGCAGAGAAGCAAAGCTGAGCGTGGTACACAGAACACCTGCAAGGTTTGGGGCTTGAGGTGTGGGGTTTAGAAAAAGAGCACGCGCTTGTGGTTTAGGGCCTGTGGCTTGTAATCTTCTACCTTCTGGGTTAAGCGTTGGGGGTTCAGGGCTTCAAGTTTCAGGCGAAGGCTTCAAACTAACATCCAAAGGTGCCCGGCAATCACTCCCTGATGCCCAGTTGGGAAAAGAAGAATGCACCTAGATTCTGCTCATCAAGTTACAATGCTTTCCAAAGTTTGTAACGAACCCATTTTGAAACTATATTCTATAGAGGGTGAGGTCGGCTGAGGTCGGGGTAAATTGGCCCGATTCTGTTTGAGGACGACTATCATGCTATCAGGATCCATCCTCCCATTTCCTGCCAAGCAGATATATATGTCTTTGAAAGGACAGTCGTCCATGTAGCTACGCCACTGATGTGGGATCCGAAAACACTGCAGCGGCCTGGTCTGCGTTGTAAAGGCCCGGCTCCAAGAGACCCTATATAACTAGAAAAAGCATCCAAAAGATTCGCGAACAACAATATTCATCAGACTCTTCGACGACATGAGGGTCATCATGGAAACGAACAATCCACGAGTAGCCCCTCCAATAGAGCCACATGGGGGATTGTCAAAATGATGGTCCTTTTTTGGGTCCCTAGGCAAATCAACTTTGAAGCTCCCTACTCTGAAACTGACTTTGGAGAAGGGTTTGTCCCGGCGCCTATGGTGACGGCGGAGGCGCATGCGGGAGCAAACGAGCGAGGGTGGCGATTGCGCTCCTCCCGCAAGTCTTACGTCGCTGAAATGGCAAAGGGACAGAGCCTGAGGTGACCATAGGGCTGGTACCTGCTAGTTTTTCGTTGTGAAGGAAGAAACCAGCGTGCCTTTGACAAAAAATCATCTACCCTTGTTCCTGAACCTGAACCCTGCACTCTCAACCTTATACCCTAAGATCACGGCACCATCTTTCAGGGGCCTAGAACGCCGCAGACCTGAGAGATCATTTCCTTGTCTACTACGTAAAAAAATCTGAGGCCCGGACGCGTTATGCTTCAGGGACTGGAGTTTAGGGTTTAGGGTTTGGGGCTTAGGGTTCAGGGTTTGGGGTATAGAGTTCAGAGTTGAAGATTTAGGCTGCAGGCTCTATCTGCCTGCCTAGAAACAACCAGAGCCAGCACGCTCGGACGGATAACTGGATGCCTGGTGTGAAGGCCTTTGGAACAAAGAACCCATTGGGCCAAATACAAGGTCGTAGAGGGATGATACACGGATTATACGGAGACTATTCAGTGATTAGATCGGGATGTATAGGGGAGTGAACCCTAAACCCTAAACCCGGCTTATCATAGACTTGTCAAAGCCCTTGAAGAAGCTGTGAGTCCTCAGACCCCATGAAGCTGCCTGACAACCCCAGACCCGAAGGTTTGAGCTTCAGGGTTTAAGGCATAAGCCCTAGAAATGGAGGCTCTACATCTCACCCGAACAAATCAGCCCTGCAAAGCCCTCCCACAACTAGCTGCTTAAGGGCCCTGGGAGACCTTTAATCCACATGTATACCCCTAATCTAGTGCGCATTGCCTGTCCCCCCCTCCACCTAAATCCCGGTTGAAATTTCATGTTCCACGTGTGATTCTCCTTTCTAGGGTCTCATCAGCCTGCTCACCTACTTACCCTACTAAGCACCCCAAACCCTGAAACCCTAAATCCTGTGGTAGTTTCCATGTTTTTTCCACTCCCTCGCGCCCCCTCAAGCACCACTAAGACATGGGTCCTCGCGAGGCTTGCAGAAGTAGTTCAAGGCAACGCCGCCCCAGATGCAAAGCGCGACGGGCGCTGAGCACTGCATACAGGTTGTACGGAGATTACATTGGGCGTTTATGTCATTCCCCCTCAAAGCAACTGCCCTTAGAATGGGGGGAATATTGTGGGGATGTTGTCTGCACATGATGGACAATCGAAAAAAGATGAAAAATAAACTGGAAACCAAGCTTATGGGTTCCCACTGCATAATGTGTTCAACTTAGGATTTGAATGATGGTTTGGGGATGAAATTTAGGTATAGGGTTTGGGATTTACAGATTAAGGCGTAGGAATAAGGATTTGGGGCTTAGGGTTCAGGACCTCAGGATTGGGATATAGGACTTACAGTACAAGATTTTTGGCTTATAGTAAGGCTTGCGGATGAGGATTTAAAGTGTCAGGGTGGACTTCATGAGGTTCGGTCATGTACCATACTCTCCCTCTGTACAACTCCACGATCACCTCAGCGACATGAAATTCGAGGAGTTGAAGCCTACAGTGTAGGGTTTGGGGTCCCCAAAACCCCAAGCCCAAAACCTTAGGCATGTACAGAGAACAAGGCCTACACCAATCCTGCTTACAGCAAGTTCCAACTTCTTCATCCTTTTCTGTTAATCATTGCTTCCCCTACCACTCCCCTGCTGTACTAGCCCCTCACCTAAATTTTCCCTTTGATAAAGGATGATTCAAGGTAAAACTACTGTTAAGCTGCTTTGGGGTGGTAGGAAACCCAGTGACCTTTTTGCACTCGGAAGGGGAACCCTGAAACCCCTGGAAAAAAGAAAGCATCCCCAACATTGACCCAGGTGATGTCAGCAACAAATCCTGGGCTGGGGCTACACCCTCCACCAGGGGTTATTCGCCCTTCCAACAGCCACTTCATGAAAGCCCTTTAAGGCCAGGGAACTGCGGCTAAAGGACCCTTTGAAGGGTATACAAGGTGTGGGGTTTGAGGTTGTGGGGGGGATATGGGAACGTAGACGGACGTGCAAGGTTGAAGATTTAAAGCCAAGGGTTTAGGCCGAGGGCGTTTTGGGCTTTGTTCAAGCACTCATGGGCCCTCACTGGGTACTCCCAAAAAAGTGGGCACGTAACACCTTTCGGAGCCTCGAAGACACGACTTCGCTTTCAGAAACTACATATGAACATGTCATGTTCCATGCTCTCTTCCGTTTAATTCTGAAGTATTAGGGTAACTATCCCTGATCCCTCTACAATCCATGTTTAATCCCTAGAAAATCTGTGTGCAATCCCTGTATCATGTCTATATACTTAGATAGCCACTACAATATCGCCGAGCAAGGTTGGGCATTAGGGTTTCAAATATGACGCTCTTAGGGTTTAGGGTTTAGGGTTTGGGGTCGGGTTTGGGGTATAGGATCTTGGGAACACTAGATGACGAGGAGACAGGTAAGCATAGCACACCCATGCATAACAGTCGTAGCTCCCATTTGTATGCCTTTCAAGCCCACACACACACACCACGAAACCCTGATCCGAACTTCAGAACTTCCGATCCCACCACTGCATGGGCCCTCATTTCCGGATGCCTCCAGATTGGTAGGACTGTGTAGGGGCTATCACGATGAACGCCCGTTCTGCCATTACAGTTGTGTTTAAAGTTTTGGGTTCAACTGGCCCTGTGCTACACCCACCTAAGCTTGCCACTGAATTGACTTCAGTTCGCCGAGGCATCCAGCCTCAGGGCGTTCAGATCCCTTTAAAAACCCCTCTACTCCTCCCTTGCAGACACACCTCAGCCTGGCCACCCTCCCCGCCCCTGCCATGGTGGGTGGCCTAGTCCAGCCCGACCATCCGCATGAAATTTCAGCCTCGCCCAAGGTTCAAGGCTTTGGC
>CAJNIZ010012803.1:79724-100086 GCA_905231905.1 Symbiodinium pilosum
GGGTCCTACTTGCGCGTCCCTAGTTGGACTTCTAGGGTTTTATTGTGTATGTATTAGGCATATGACTGTATCCATATACCTAACTTAAATACCTGTATATCTATAATTACATGTTCCTACAGTGGGAAGCCCGGCCAGCCGAGGCGGGCGCGCGCTAGCGTTTACAATTAACCTTCACTATGCATGATGAAAGGAGAACTTTGGCCAGTTAATATCGGAACACATGACCCGGCCGTACAAAAATGCAACCCTTGATTCAGCTAAAAATGGGCCCCGGACCAGACAACACACGAGGAAGCTCCTGGGCTGCACTTGCTGAAAGGACACTATCTCTGGCTCTAACTGATCTTCTTTTTTACTCGCTCTGCTGAGCAGCTCCATTTGTTAGTGCTGCTACCGCGGTTATTCCACTCAAATTTTTGAATGCAGCCCAAAACCATTGAAAACTTGGAGGCAAGTGTTGCAAGCACCAAACTTTGCAGGTTTCAAACTTGGGTTCAGAGCCTTATGGCCTCTAAGTCTTTAGAGCTGAACGATCTGGCAGGAAGGAATGGATCACGAGAATGACTCTTGCAATTTCTGTTGCAAGCCACGCAAGAGTCCGCATGTTCCTCCTTTATGCTCTATTATAGTACTTTCTATTTTCTTTTCCATTATCCCTAGGTTATAACCCCTATATAACCCCAATATAACCCCTACAATCCCTGTAGTTTCCATTTTCTTTTCCATCTTCTACTAGAATCCATTGCTTCACCTCCTGAGCCCTGACAACCGATCCCGCTACCTATAGTTCCTCCTTAAGTAGATAGAAAATGGGGTATGTGGGTATCTGTTCAGGGAAAGAATATGGGGTGTACGGGGATCTTAGTATTATAAGCCAAAGCCATGTTCCATCTGTTTAAGGGGGACTATAGTCTGTACTGCCCTCAGCGGTAGGATCTGAAGCCCAGCCTGCACGTGGCATTCCGCTGGTCCCTTGTACTTTACAAGCTGCCACCGAGTTGACTTTTTCGATCTAACCCGAAGGCTTCAGGGCAGTAGGGACCAACAAAATGAGGATTAGGGCGATTCGGCCTCAAGCGATTCATATCTGACTCGGGATCAACCCTTACAGCAACAGCTCTTGGATAAAATTGATTCTTGCGCCCCTTACTGAACCTAAATTACATTCTCACTGGGTGACTCGGTAGATGAATCAAAATTTGTCCCACTCCCACTCAAGAACCCTCAGGAACACACTGACTTCTAGGTTCTTGGACATCGGATAGTTTCCATAAACAAGTGCACCCCAATATAGACCCAACAATACTGTTTCCCTAATTCTGCGGACCCCTGAACAATGAACAAGTACCCCTAATTTTGGGAAACCTGAATCCCTGTAGAATCCTACGTAAACTCAGTGTCCATGTGATTTTCCATGCTCTTGTCGATTAGGGGTAATATCCGAAACCCAAAAACCCTAAACCTTAAACACTAAATTATGGTGTCCATTTTCTTTTCCATTATCCTCATATAAACCCGTGTAATGCCTATACTGCCCTGGAAATTCAAGCGGTGCGAGACTGCTTCTATCCGCAGTGGTGTATGGAGTAGGACTGCAGTTGGGATGAGGGTTAAGGTTTAGAGTTTCAGGTATGGAAGGACGACTGCCGCCTGCTCTTTGACCCAAACTCCTGACAAGCAAGCACACACATTTCAAAATCCTCACAATGTCAGATATTTCTCCATCGCAGGAGTATCTTCCTTCGGTTAGCATATAGTGAGAATCTGGGGACGATATAGGGTTTAGGGTTCAGGGATGATCTGGGGATTTACAAACCCAAACGGCGCCCAGCCACAGGGCAAAGGCGATCCAGCCGCACTGTGAAGCCTGGCGGTCTGCCTCCAAGAGCAAGAATAATTATGGGCTCAGGGTTCAGGGTTGAGGGTTTAGGGTTCAGGGTTTAGGGCTAGGGTTTAGGGCTGAGGGTTTAGGGTTGAGGGTTTAGGGTTTAGGCTTGAGGGTTTAGGGTAGGAATATAAGCATGGGCCTCCAGCCCGTTTCAATATCATCGTAAGAATAGAAATAATACGAGGTTCAGTGGTGAAGAATTGTAAAGGGATAGAACCCATGATGATCAGAGAAGCGAAAGAAACAATAAAAAGTGTGTTTGGGGGGGGGTGTTTAGTGTTAAGGGCCTAGTATGTAGAGGATGAGGTTTAGGGAAGTCTACTGTCAGGAGTTTCTAGAGGTACCAGGTTTCTGATTCGTGTCAGGTTCTGGCATGAGGTTGACAAGGGTTTGAGGCGTGTGAAGGCTTGAGGCACAGGCAGGGTGTCGCGCTTATGAAGAGAGACTCTGTCCTTGTTAGCTGGGCCGAAGACACATGGTCAGGGTCGCAACTCAATACTCCCAATATCCTATAACATACCACAATGGGGAGTATTTGACATTAGCGGGGGGGTGGGGGGGCTTAATGTAGAGGGGGAGAGGACTAGCCTGCATTGTGGACCCAAACCGTCTGGACGGCGTGGGTTACCCGACTTCTGCTAAAGGATCTGCTGCTAATGGGACTGGTCATTGATATGAGGACAGAATGAGTATTTCATGCGCACGGCGCGATTAAGTGGCCCAAGAAGGCGCGCGTCAAGTTTTTGGAAGTGCTTTCTTTCCAGCATGTCAGCATGAGGGCATGATTCATGACCACCGGGCAGCAAGACCGGGACTTTGTTTGCCAGGGTTCAGGGTTTAGGGTTTATCTGTCGATATGTGAACCTTTGCTGTGCTCGACCGGTGTGCTCGCCCCATGTGTGATGTTTGGTTAAGGCAGCATTCGCCAACACGATTCCGTGCAGCATCCCTGTGAGGGTAGGCTCCCAGGATGTTTGGGATTCTTATGGTGTATTATGGTATGTTAGGGTATATTAGTATATTAAGGTTTACATCTGATAGAGTTCGCTATCTTAGGGCCATGTCGCGCTGCACGAGCCGTCTGAAGAACTATGGAAGGTTAGAAAGAGAATTGGTAGACTACAAGTGACGTGGGGGGGGTTCTCCCTGTAATGGCTCCTTTCGACAGGCGGGACACCCAATCTTGATAAAAGCCCATGAAGCTGATATCAGTGGGCCAACATCCCCATGCCTGGCGCCCCAAGCGAAAACCATGAACCGTAAAGCCTAGAATAGCCTGGCTGCAGGGTGGCAGACCTAACTTAGGTCGCAAGGCCGGGGTGTCAAGGGCCAGGACTGTTGTAACTTTGTCGCGCCCGCGAGTTTGCATTCTAAAATCCCAGCCAGACATCCTAGTTTTTGGTGGTGGACATCACCCATGCAAACCGGCTGAATGTACATTGCTCGTTCATCAAAGTTCGTCTTAATTCGTGTTTAGATGATATAGAACAAAATTAAATCCTCCATATATAGAGCTACAGGAACTCAGACACCCTAAATAATCTCCCCACAATACATTTACATCAACCAAAAAAACTCTAGCGCAATGCCCGGGTGCAAGACAAGCGTATCAAATTTCCCTGGGTGCTCCAATGCAAACATCCCCATCAAGAACACAAAGCCCTAGGAAATGATCTCGTCACCCCTAGCCACAAGGCCCAAGAACGGACTTCAAATCATGGACCCAAAGCCCTTAAACCTCAAAGCGCAATCCCCAAAAAAGCGGGGATCCGATAGTACATTTGCCACCGCCTCTTTATTCTGTCCACTATGCGTAGCAGAAACTGTGCATGTGGCCTCTGTCGCATTGATGACCACTGGCTGCGGCAGGAGCGTCTGGGCACGGCAGGTATATTACGAAACACGAGTGGTATCCACAGCAAGGCTTCCAAGAGACCATCTGTGATGCATTGCCTTCAAGAGAGAGAGAGAGAGAGAGAGAGAGAGAGAGAGAGCGCGAGGGAGGGAGGGAGGAAGGGAGGGAGGAAGGGAGGGAGGGAGGGAGAGACAGAGAGAGAGCGAGAGAGAGTACGGCATCACCTGGTTATAACTTAGGTTTTCCTGCCTAGCTGTCAAAAGAGCAGTGATCTGCTTGGTCGCACGATTGAGGATTCGGAGGTAAGACGAACCCCGAGAAAGCGATAACAGCACACTTGATGGAAGAAATCTTTGCTCAAGTGAAAATACACCCTAAACCACCCAAATAGAACCCTAATATAACCCTAATATAACCCCAATAAAACCCTAATAGAACCCTAATTTAACCCTCAGCCCTGACAACGCTGTTGCACTCTCTTCAGTCATTCACACCCTCTTTGAAAATCCAGCCAGGACTTAGGGCCCTGGACCGGCCATTTGGGGCATACAGAGTTTGCGGGGGTTTCCAAACATTGCGGGCCCCTTTTTGGTGAACCTCTGAAATGGGTTATGTTAAGATCTATAGTGAAATCCCTCCTTTATGAAAAGCTCAATTCAATGTTTTGGGTGAAGGTTTCTGAAGCAAAGAACCACGTCGATGCGTTCTAGAGTAATACCTCGCATCCTACGTTTATCTTTAGGGGTTTTGGATTTAGGGCGACTTTTACCGCAAACTGTTTGGTCGTGTTGGCCATGTCAGTACTAAGGCCATGTATAATCAACCCCAGTTTCCATGTCATTTCAAATTGTTCCATTCTCTTGTTGTTTCTCCAGTATAGGGGGGACGTGTCCCTGAATTCTAAACCTTAAACCCTGAATCCGAAATCTATACAATCCCTGTTTCCCATATCATTGATCAGACTGCCGCTAAGCCACCAACCGCATGAAAAAGCCTCAAAACTTTCAAAAAACAGACACTAAGCCCCTAGATCCACGTATCCCGACATCCCTCTGCATTATCCCCATATCTCCCCCAAACCCCCCGTTAAAACCCATGAACCCACCGTAGACCCTAAACCCCTAGACCCTAAACCGTAAACCCTAAATAATTCCTCAACCTTAAACCCAATACCCCACTTCCTAAACCTTAAAACCCTAAAACCCCATACCCTAAATCCTAAAATTCCTAAACCTTAAAGCCCTAAAGCCCAACCTTACACCCCTCAAAAGCGCAACTTCCAGGGCCACGCCTCGCGCGCCTGCGCAAGGCCCGGCTGCAGCATCGTGGAAGGCGCAGCGGCGACGGGTGCTTCAGCAGGGCTGGGGCCTGGGGTTTGGGGGATTTAGGATTTAGGGGGGCTATTCTTTCAAAGGGATTTGCAATGTAGCGAAATATAGGGGTAGTCAAGGGCTTGGGGGGTGGAGGGTTGGGGGGTTAGGGGAGGGCTAGGGGCTTGGGGGATTGGGGGTTTAGGGCCTGCACTTGCAAACTAATCTTCAGAAATTTCCCAAAGGTTAACTCTCGTATGCAGACGTGAGCCACCCAAGAACGTTTCTGCAGCCATCGTGTAGTAACCCCTATGTTGCCCCTACACCTTACACCCTAAATCCTGAACGCTAAACCCATAAACTGTGCTAGCCGGCTCGGAACGGCCACCGTCAACAGCGCACCAGGCTGCACATGCTCCTGCGCATGCCCGTGTCTTGATGGCTAATGGTTTGGGGTTCAGCGTTTCGGGCTTACGGTTAGGGTGCAGGATTTGGATGTGAGGGCTTCAGGTTCAGGGGCTTGGGTTTAGGAGGGGGGCTTGCGGTTCAGAGTTTAAGTCAGAGTTGCGCAGGGACTATACGGGCCCCATGGGCCGTAAGAGGGAACTTCTGTGCAATTCCCATCTATAGGGCGTCTGTACCCTTAGGGTCTCTGCCATGGCCTATTGTTAGGGCTTGTATGGCTTCATCTATAAGCCCTTATCGGCCAAACAAACATAAACAGCACACGATGATACCAAAAACAAGACATAACATTGGATTCTAACTTGGTTTTACATGGTTTACATGAGGAACTGTCTAGGATCCATTTTCTCTTTGATTCCATTTGTGTACAGCACATCCGAAAACTTAATATGTTATACTAACAGTTATGCCTGTGAGGATTATGACGGAAAGAAATGATTCAGGCTTCTACCTTTCTTGTATACCTGAACCCTCAACGCCAGACACTCCACAGCTCCTCACCCAATGGAAGCTCAACGAGATCAGGCAACAATGAAATCCACTTTCACGCGACCTCTATTGAACTTCAGTCCTCAATCACACATGCACAAAAAACCTTCCCAGCTGTGCAGGGCCCCTCAACCATTCAGCCAAGCAAAGCCATCTCGTGTTCCCAAACTCAACGCATGTGGATTTCAAGGAAAGCAAACTTGCACGTGTATGGCACCATGGTGAACCCTAATCTTCAATCCCATTTAACAGAACTACTGACCGGGAGAGTTCGGTGCTTGGCATTAAGACAAAAAAAGATGAAATCTTTACCCCCATATATAACTCCACTATATAATCCGTATATAATCCCTATATAATCCCTACAGTTTCCAGTTTATTTTCCATCATCCCAATATACCCGGTATCCCAAGAATCCCATTGCAACCCCCTACGTATCCTAAAGGTCTCCTGGGGTCCCTCATATTTGACCTCTAACCCTAAACCCTAAATCCTAAACCCTAAACCCTAAACCCTAAATCCTAAACCCTAAACCCTAAATCCTAAACCCTAAATCCTAAACCCTAAACCCTAAACCCCAGACTTATGCATCCCTACTCCTCTAAACCCTAAACCCTTAAGGGACCCTAATACCTCGGGATTTGCAATATTATAGAATATTAGGGTCATGCAGGATTTTTGTATCAACAGTGGGGCCCCTCTACACCCTACACCCTAAACCCTAAACCCCTAAACCCTAAACTGCCCAAAACTCGCCTGCACCGACGTGCTAACACGCTGGCCTGGCGGTTTCTCAAAATGGTAAATACCTTCTCGGACGCTGGGGATATATGGGGGGTTACAATGGGGTTTAGGGTTTAGAGTTTACGGTTTAGAGCTTAGGGTTTAGGGTTTTGGACCCTGGGGATATATGGGGGGGGTACAATGGGATTCTTGGGATCCACTGCAAAGATTTCATCGGGGTTGTTTTGAGAAACACTTACATATCCAGGTCAGTAGTTCTGTTTAATGGGATACTAATGTAAGGGACATAAGAGAGCAGGGTTCCGAGTAAGGACTGCAGAACATGAGAAGCTTCTGTGTTTAATTTGCTGGTGTCCTTCCTTGTGCGCCCGTACTACTTGCAGCAGTGCTACGAGTCTTGGCATAGTCATGATGATTCCGACTGTCAGTATCATTCTGGCCCCATAGAGTTTTTTCAACTTTTCGGAAGGCAGAATCCGCACCCTATGTATGCAGGCTGCAGCCAGTGTCTCAATGAGCGGAGTCAGGTCTTCATGTAGAGAGTCTGATACAAGGGATATATTGTGATAATGGAAAGTGGAAACTACCGTAGAATTATGGGCCATCTATTGGGGATATATCAAGAGAATATATGAGTTTTGAACTATTCCCCTATTATCCCCCCTAGTAATCCCCTTAAAATAGGAAGCCTACATTACCTCTACCTCCCCCCCTTGAAGGAGGACCATAGCTCATATAGAGCTTTGGGATGGACGACTGAGATTTAGAGCCTAAAGAGCCCAAAAGAGATGGTTAGCTGAGAATGAAGACATGGGTTTAGGGTGTTGGGTTTTGGGTTTAGGGTTTAGTACTACAATGGGGTTGTAGAGGGATCCATTCCTTCATTTCTAGCTCACCAAAGGACCAAAGGTAAGACTACTGGTTTTGAAGGTGGGAGTGGGGAAATGCAAAAGGGTTTAGGGTTTAGGGTTTAGGGTGATCTTCAGATGAATCAAGAACCCCAATAAGCTGCAAAGCGTAGTTGGCCTTGTTCCGCATGCTAGGCATCTTCAGTGAGCTCTCAGTAATGTGTAAGGATAATACGTTCTCAAAGAATACTATTCAAGCCCCCACAGTTGGAGACCCAAGGCTTAAACTAAACCACAAGTATAAGCCCTGCAAGTAGGCTCCCTTTCAAGGGGTCCAAGGATAATACTTGGGGGCGTGTCCGGGGGATGCCGGTTTAATTTCTGGAAACTTCCACGTTTTGAATACAAAGCTGCCAGGTCCTGAATGCTGAACCTCAAACCTTGACTCTGAAGCCTAGATCCAGAACCTTCAACCATGGACCCTGCATATCGAAATACATGCAAGTTGCCCGTCATTTTTCACGTTGTTTTCCATTTGATGTTCCATGATCAGGATAACATCCTCGTATAATGTCAAGACCTCCAAATCCGCCAAGAGGCCACTCGGCATGGTAAAGTTGATCTGCTGGCCCGGGACAGCACCGGTCGGGACGGAGACCTTCAGATATCTGGGAGGCTTCTCAAGATAGCATAAACTATCCTGGAGGGCATGTTAGGTATAAGCTACTCAGTCTCTCACGGTTGTAACCACAGTTACCATTCGTTACCAGACTAAGGGGAGCTGTAATTGGCCAATAACTGCGGTTACCACGGAGATTATGAGCTCCTCCGAATAGAATCCCTGAGAATATCTTGGGATAATTATGGGATGATGCGGTTTTTCTTGGAGGTCCAGAATACTTGAAAATCCTACTATGGTTAGAACGAACTGGGTTATATAACTACAACTATATGCCGGCCATACCTGCCCATGAACACCCCAGGTATAAAGTTTAGTTTGTTTTGGCAAGCACCCATCTCGGAATCGGGTCCTGAACCCTCCAAAAATGATGGTCGCTCAGTAGAATGTGCAACGACAGGCTGACTGGAATTAGTCCTTCGAGCGGACTTTTCACAAACCCGGGGCCTATAAGTCTGGAAGTAAACGCCCAATCCAATTTCCGCGGTCTGGAGCCCACAGGTACTGTTCAGCACTTGTCGTTTGAAATCTGTGAAGCCGCAGCCCTAAGCCCCATCCGCAAGTAACTCACTAAATCCACTGACTGTTGCTTGAGGGGGATTGGGTGAGCGAACATATGCACTACCACTGAAAATCCTCAACGATACAAATCCTGAATGACCTTAGTAGACTGTAATGCCGTAATTCACAAGGTATGAGGCGCTTAGCGTCATGCCGAATTTGAAGATCAAGCGTAACATACAAGAACATCCCCCTTAAGCACCAGTAAGTACAAACTTGACAGGCAACGCCGCGACGCCCGACCCACCCCCTTGTGTGAGGTCCCTGCCAGAGAATCTTTAAGATGATTGAGGGCAAGGGATTACTTACAGTGAAAGCACGCTACAACATGAGAAAGCAACTGTAACGAAGTCAAAACCCGTTCAAAAATTCGGGAAGCATCAAGACCCAGACCCCTCAATGGAATCTACAAATTTCAACCACCTTGGGGTTCCTGGCAATTACTCAGACATGGTATGACCTGCAGTGGGAAAGGCTGCAGTCGGTGGGTTTTCCTCCCAGTATCCACGGTTTAGGTTTAGGGTTTAGGGTTTAGGGTTTCTCACTTGAACCCAGAAACCCCAGACCCAAGCCCTAAACCCCAACCTGCAAAAAGCGAAGCCCCAAACCCTCAACCGCGATCCTGAAATCCAGAGGCCATTAACCCAGGAGAAAAAAGCTGAGCACAAACCGACAAACAAAAGGTCAAGATAGTCCCAAACCCCACACCCTAACCCAAAAAAAACAAGAGCCTGAAAGCTGAAACCCTAAAACCTCTCCCAAACCCTGAAACCCCAAAACCCACAACCCCAAAATGCCCAAAGCCCAAAACCGAAAACCCCAAAACGCCCAAAGCCAAAAAAGGAACCCCCCAAAACCCAAACCCCAAAATAAGCCATTGTCTAAACCTCTAGCATTACCCCCTATACGACTCACCGATAGAATCCCCGATAAAACCTTGTTGGAGGAGTTTAGACCCCAAACCCTGAACCCTAAACCCTGAATCCTAAACCCTAAACCCTATGTAGCCCCCTTGAAGGAGTTTAACCTATAGCTCGAATGCCTTGACCAACGTTGACGGCTGGCCAACAACTTCGGCCTGCTGCGGCCCGGGGACCTCGAAGCAAAGGGGAAAGCGATGAATTTAGGGTTTAGGGTTTTGGGGTTTAGGGTTTAGGGTTTCGGGTTTAGGGTTTAGGGTTTAGGGTTTAGGGTTTTGGGCTTTAGGTTGGGTACTGCCCGCACCCAGTAGCAGTCTATACCTATTAAGGGCTATATATATAACCATATGATACATGTTATCCAACTGTTACTGACGGGGGGCAATACCCAAGGTTTAGGGTTTAGAGTTTGGGGTTTAGGGTTCAACGTTTAGGGTTGAGGGTTGAGGGTGTGGGTTTGGGATTTAGGGTTCAGGGTTTAGGGTTGGGAGTTTAGGGTGTAGAGTATGGGATTTAGGGTTTAGGGTTGGGAGTTTAGGGTTTGGGGTTGAGGGTTGAGGCTTGGAGTTTAGGTTTTAGGGCTTAGGATTTAGGGCTCAGGGTTAAGGGTTTTGGGCTTTGGGTTTTGGCTCTCGGCATTTTAGAAAGATGATATGGGGCTTTCCCAACACAGTGGATGCTTTTTGGGGGTTCCCTTAAGAAGGAGTTTAGAGAAATCACCGTACAGGGTCATACAGGGTTGTCTTAAGGTTAAAAGTTCAGGGCTTGGGGTTTTCAATGTGGGTTCAGGGTTACGAGGAAGGGTATAGAGACTTTGGGAGGGGTGTAGCGGGCTTAGGGGCTTAGAGGGGGGGCGTTTGGCTTGAACTGGTTGAAGGCTTTGGTTGACAACACCATCAGAAAAGCAACCTATGGCTGTCATATGACTCTTACGAAGTCCTTGTTGATCACAGGGGTTGCGGCTTATTGATGGGGAGGGTGGTTGCGAGGGCTTCGGAGGGTTAGGGCTTAGGAGTTTAGGGTTTGCAGCCTAGGGTTTGCTTCAAGCTGCAAACCTAAACCCTAAAACGCCTGCTTAAACCCTAAACCTTAACCCTGAACCCTAGGATTTCGGGCTCATGTACTGTAAACGTAAGCATCCTTTCCACTGTTCTATGGGTTCTAGAGGGATTTCTAGGGTATATTGTGATATATAATTGACGCTTAGGGTTCTCAGCCTTTAGCCCTGCTCGGATGGACGTGCTACTTGAAACCTATTTGTCGGTCGTACTACAATATATAACAAAATTGGGACCATGGGTCACTAGGCCCAGCCACCCCCCCCAACCCTAAACCCTAAACCCTGAACGGCTAACTTACGGTATTGCAGCATGTGTTCCGAGCGGCTAAACACCTTTATCAACCCAGCCCCTATTTCATTTTCCCTTGTCACTTTCGATCTGATTACCACTTCACCCTGCTAAACACTAAACCTTTGCTCAAACCTTTCTAAAACCGTACCTAAACCCTATAACCTGTATATGACCCTACATCAACCCAATATGAACCTTTCCGATTTCTGCGTGAACCTAGAGCCCAGGGAAAACAAAGAGCCGGCACCTGATTCGAAGATGCCGAAGCTTGGCCTGCCAAGGAGGAGAGTTTGGGGTTTTGCCCGAATGAGGGTTTGGAGATTTGGGGTTTAGGGCTTAGGGGGTTTGGGATTTGCGGGCGTCGAAGTTTCAAGAATGGTGTAGAGTTTAATTTGGTTTTGGGGCGTTGGGATTGTTGGAGCTTTGGGTCTCCTACACCAGGGCCCCTGGCGATTCTTGGTCATGGCATTAGAATCATAAGGGTCATCTTGTGGATTGTCTAGGGCTTGATTTATACGGCTCCAATATGACCATAGTCTAAACTCCTCGTATCCCCCTTAATAACCCCTATGATTGAATTCATCATAGTTCCCCATATAGTCCCCTATATATCCCCATTTAAGGAGTTTAGACTATAGTACATATAAGTCTTCAGTTTGAGCTAGGGCCATGCATGCTAGTCGACCTTTTCGCATCGCCTCATCGGCTTTCAGCTGAGGGCTCAGCCAATGAAAACCAGAGTTCTGATGGATAACCAGGACTGGAGTTTAGGGGTTTAGGCTTTGAATGTTAGCGTTTAGAGTTTAGGAGTTTGGGGGGTTAAGGTTCAGGGCTTCTGCAGAGAGTAAGGGCTACTTCGAAGTGCTCGGATGAGCGCTCCCACAACTAAGGAAGAAGCTTCTCACGTAGCCTTAATTCATACCAAGGACTCGACAAATCTACGGAGGATCCCAAAGACTTTGGGGCTTACAGACTTTTTGAAGCCTTATTCCTAAGCCCTAAACCTTGGACACCAAACCCCAATCCCTGAATCCAAAGCCCCTAAACCCGAAGTTAAGCCCCGAAACATAAGCCCTAAACCCTACTGCCTGAACCCTAAGCCCTAAACCCTACGTCCCAAGACCTTAAATGCACCATAGTCTAGACTCCTAGTATCCCCCTTACTAACCCCTAAAATGCTCCCCTATCTAACTTCCTTTAGGGAGTGAATTTAGACGATAATGACCCTTAAAACCTAAATCCTCAACCCTAAACCCTAAACCCTCAACCCTAAACCCTCAACCCTAAACTATAGTATAGCTCAAATGAGTGAGCTCCAAACCATGCCTTCAGGGGACATCATCTTCGTTTCTTGAGCCAATCACCTGGGCAAGAGGTTTAGGCTTCTTGCTTCAGGATTTGGGATTCAGGGTTCGGGCCTTAGGGTTCAGGATTTAGGGTTTGGAGTTTAGGATTTAGGGTTTAAGGCTTAGGGTTTAGGCTTTAGGGTTCGCGGTAAGGAACCTCATTAAGCAGGACAAAGTCATACCGTCTTAACTTAACGCCATGGAAACTGTACAGGTATGAATGACCATACTGGCAGCTAGGTCTGAGGCTCTACTTTGGGCTCTGGGGGCTTCAAAGAACCCCAAGCCCTAAACCCGGATTAGGACAACAACGATTCGGCAACCCAAGCAGGTTCTGGGCAAAGTAGCTCTTGCGTGAGGGATTGGGGCTTTCCGGTAAAGGCCAAAATAAAACGGTTCAGGAGCCCTTGCCTGGTGTTAAGGGTCTAAGATGCAGGTTCAAGCCTGACCCTGGGCCCAAAATCGTGTGATTTCATTGTCTCCGGCCCATTCGATGAGGCAATGTCCCAGCGCGCACCTGCACATCTGCTTGCAAATGTCGTGATTGGAGGCAAGGCACCGTGCCCACTGGGTTCACGAGCAATTCCTAAACCCAACACCCTAAACCCCGAACCCTCACCCTAAATCCTAATCCCCCAACCCTAAACCCCCTAAACCCTAAACCAATGTGCAGAGGCTCCGTTTGTCGCGTAGGCTCACTCGCGGCGAGTCCTCCTCTAATGTAGACCCATGATTAATAAGCCCCGTCCTTTTAAGGGCCTTCATATTAGGATCCCTATTATATTCCCTATGAAGGGGAGGGGGGTTATTAACTACGGGTCTACATTAGTCAACAGTCTAACCAATGAGAACAGTGTTTGGGGTCTATGTCACGACCAAAAATCGCCAAGGAACACCACTAGCAATCATTCGTTCATCTTCTTTCCGAGAACCCCTCATCCTCCCAAACTGCAGCTAGGTCCCAGGCAGCGGAGACTGGTATGGCAAAAGGAAAGATCTGCCCCAGAGAAGAGCCGAAATGGGCCGAGGGACCAAGTTCAGGTTCAGATGTAGGGCTTGGGACCCTAGGCTAAAATGAGACTGCAAGGATCCCTGTTAAGGGTTCTATGCGGATAGTTCTATGCAGATAGAACTCTGCCAAGCACAGACACCTCTCAACCCCTAAACCCTAAACCCCCAAACCCTAAACCCCTAAACCCTCAACCTCTAAACCCTAAACAGCTTAAGCCTAAACCCTCAACCCCTAAACCCCTAAGCCCTAAACAGCTTAACCCTAAACCCTAAATCCCTATACCCTAAACAGCTTAACCCTAAACCCTAAACCCCTAAACCCTGAACCCCTAAACCCCTAAACCCTAAACAGCTTAACCCTAAACCCTAAACCCCTATACCCTAAACAGCTTAACCCTAAACCCTAAACCCCTAAACCCTGAACCCCTAAACCCTGAACCCCTAAACCCCTAAACCCCTAAAACTTACAGCCTACCTGGCCCTTCCAGCATCATTCCTTTCTACTCTGCATAATTTTCAGAACTTCCTTTAAAATAGGCGTGCCATCTTGGGTGTCCTTATACTGAGGAATTTCGTATTTTGGGGTCTATATTGGATCCCCTCAACTTTGAAAAACTACCATATTGACTGCAGGGTCAGAATGACAGACCTGTAACTGCGGCTCTAAGATAAGGAACCTCATCACAGGCTCCACGCGGAGAGACGCCTGTTCCTAACTCTCAATCATACTATCATCCCAGTTCCATGTCATTTTCGATTTGGTTCTGAATCATGACTCCCAAATGCCCATATGAAGGCATCCTTCACGTGTCCCGCCCCATATAAGGAAATTCCATAAATTAAGATGCACCCGCTGCACAACTGCAGCTTCGGTTGAAGGTTCAGCCTTAGGGCTTCGGAATCTAAGCCCGAACATATTGGCGCTAAATCTTAAACACTGACTCTGAATCCTCAACCTCAAGCTCAGAATGCTAATCTAGAAACTCAAGACTCAAAAAAAAACCCTCAAGTCCAAGAAGAAACTTACAACTTCTGGGCAATCTGGGCCCTTACTGTTGATGGATGAAATCTTGCACCACCTAGAAGCCCTAAACTACTGTAATTCCTAGGACTTCAGAGACTTAAGGTGGTGCAAGATTTCCCTCCATCAACAGTATGACCCCAAACCAGCAAGCGCCAGGTTTTCCTTAAGTCAGTGCAGCGTTGGATTTGCGGATGCTCGGCGAGCGGAAAATCAAATTCTTGGCTGCGCATTTCTTGGCCTGTGGGTTGCAGTCCCAAAGTAGGGGAACCCCAAGATCGGGTTTAGGATTTAGGGTTTAGGGTGTAAGGGTTTAGGGTTTAGGGTTTAGGATTTAGGATTTAGGGTTTAAGGTTTAGGTAGACCCCAAAATACTATAGTCCTTATAATTAAAACCCCAAAAAAAAGAACACCGAACAATCAAGGGTTTGGGGTCTTCAGGGCTTAGCATTTGAGAGTGTTGGTGTGCGAGTAATTTGGGTTCACGGCTCTGTTACTCGGGGTTCTTATGCTGTTGATCACCCGGCTTCTGTGGGCTACTACACAGGTCTTGACAAATTCTGCGCGAGCATTTTAGCATGTAGGGTCCAGGGCTCTGATGGTTTGAGATTCTAGGCTTCGGCGTTGATGCTACTGATTATGGGCCGAACGATCAAAAAAACATCTGTACCGTAGATGCCCTTGACCCTACACTCCAGTTGTGAGTCAACAGGGCGTGCACTTTGGCTGCCAGAAAGACAAGACAAAACTCTACTTGAGCATCTTGGAGGAGCTTGGTATGCATTTCCTACAAAATGACAGCACTACAGAATTCTGAAAAGGTTACATGGGGATTTCCCTCAGGGATTATATTAAGAGAACGTCGAAAAAGTCTCATGTGAACCAAATTTTCACTATACGCACTCGAAAAACAGAGCAAGCTAGCGTAAAGTTGGCCAGGGTTGTTCGCAAGGCAGGTTCCATGCAAATCCACTTCAACCAAGCTGCAGTTTCTTGTGCATCAAGTCCCTGTAGTTATCATGGTTACCTCTGGAGCCTTAGAGTATCTAGAGGTTCATGTGTTGCCGCAAGGCGAAGTATCCGCAAGATAGCTGAAGCCACAACCTCAATTAAAGACATACAACCCCGCAGATAGCCAACCTTGAACCTACAAATACTCTTCCTCGTGAATTTCAGACTGGGGGTGTTTCAACCCAAGTATGGGTTTTTTGGGGTGGTTGAACCAGGAAGATTATGACTCCCTTAAATGAGACTACAACAAAATGAAAGTGTGACTTAGAATCTTACTCTACAGCGGGGACCTATAGACTGCGTATTTCAATACAACTAAAACACTACCAATCGAAGCCATTTGACTCAGGTTTGGGATTCGTGGGTTTAGGGCTTAGAGCTTAAAGCATTAAAATGAGGGCTTCGGGGCACAGTGCTTTTGCATAAGGAGTGTTCGGGATGGCATTTGCAATCATTCAGGCTTTTACGCTAAGGTTAGAAGCTAGGGTTTGCGGTCCGGGGTTTAGGATTAGGGTTCGGGGCTTAGGGTGTAGAAGCTCGAGTTGCAGGTTTGACGGTTTGCGGCTTGGAGTTTGTGGCGCAGGGCCGGGTGTCTTGAAATGTTAGGCATCTCCTGCCCAACAAGATTAAAGCACAATATCAGAGGCTTCAGTTTAGTGTTTAGGGTTCAATATGAGCTATAGTCTAAACTCCTAGTATCCGCCTTAATGAGCCCTGAAGTAGCCCCCTATATAATCCCCTAAATGACCCCCTTTAAGTAGTTTAGACTCTTGCTCATATAATGGGGCAGGGGGTCACTAAACAGCAGAGCAAGGGATGATTGTCAACAGAAGGCCAATGTCGGCAAACCCCCCCAAACCCTGGATGTCCCTGCTACTCAGCGGGCTTCAGGGCTTAAGGTTTAGGGCTTAGGTTTAGGGTGGGTATGCGGAAATTTGAAAAGTTGAGGGTGTACTGTGCAGGCACAACTCCAACTTGGGAAAGGGTTTAGGGTTTGGCGTCTCATGCCACGCTGATCCATTCCTCCTTCGTACTCCCTGCTGAGCACCGGATTGTAAAGCTGCCGCGCAACTTCCGACACCCACCATGGAGCGCTTTATGAAGCTGCCACAGCATCATTAACCCTCAGGAAATCTGAGCTAACCAGCCGAAGGACCATCAAGCAATATTGAATATGCGGTAAACATTCGAGAACTACTCCTCCCTTAAGGTCACTGTTTTCAGGTGTTTTGCCAATGTAGCTGTGCTGGTGCTTACAATATGTCACGTCCCTCAAGACTTTAGAACCCGCCTGATCCTGCTGTAGAAATCTTAATGTTCCTTCCCTGTCTTGATGTGAGTTGCTTGAAAAACTCATACCAGCCTGCTGGAAACCCCTCAAAGTAACACTTTTTACGTAACCTTGTTTTGAAAGATTCACATGAACCCTAAGGTGGCCTGAACAGCATCCCCCACATCCCCCTATGACCCTATGACGTCCAATTCAGGCCTGTGTCACACGCGGGAAAACATGCTCTCAATGCATGTTAACCCTGATGTAAAAACCGCAGACGAAGCATAGCTTAGCACCGCTAAACCCAAACCCATACACAAAATAGGGTGAAGGGTTTAAGGCTCAGGGTCTTGAAGCTAAAAACCTTCGCAATGTCTAAACAAGTCCCGAACCCGCAACCCCAAGAATTGATTGAAAACAACAGCTTAAGGGTCCCTTGCGGTGGTTGTGGTGTGATCCGGCGACTTGCGTGGAAAAGGTTCTCTGAGCGATCTCTGTAGAAGTTAGGGCTTAAGCTTACCGCTTCAATGAATTAAGGAGTACGGGTGCTCCAAATACTTGCATAATGTTTGGCCGGTGCTCTTCCATCGCAGATGTAGCGTCAAACTCACTTTATGTGATCTATTTTCGCGGCAAAACAGCCGGTGCTCAAAACCATGAACATATATGCTCATGTGGGATTTCCCCATATATGCCTGCCTGAAAAACCTTGACCTCAGGGACCCACACCACAAAAAATGGAGCATCTCGATTGCGCAAACAGCAGTCACTGCAATCAGCGAATGTCCCTTGATCATTCATGCATGCTGTTGAACCTGTTTCTTATAGTATCGATAATGTTACCACCATACACGCCCGGTTTCATTCTTTGGGCCCTTAATCATAACCCTGCAGCTGCACAAACCGGAGGGTCTTGAATCTTGTGGAAATTGCCATGAACTGGTCCTAAGTCATTTTAAAAAAATGCTGGCCTGAATAAGCAAAAAGTCGTCGAATACCAGCAAGCTTCCTGCAAGCTAGGTTTAACGTCTTGGTGCCTGAGACAGGCCAGACAAGAGATCTCCTGTTGCATTTCCTATCAAGCCCGCTACCCCGTCGCCCTTGACACGGGCTTCCTGCCAAACCTTCTGCCCTGAAATCTCAGCTTAAAACTTCGATACCTGAAATGATGACCAAAGATCAGATCAAAGGGCTATTCTGATTGGACACACTGATTGTGCAACAATCACACGCGCAACAAAAATAGGCTTCCTGCCAAAAAAAACAAGTGAACCGCATTGCTCACTGGACATGCGATATGCTTGCTTTCTTGATGGAAGCTGCGTTGTGTGGGGAAAATCACAGGCCTGGAAATAATCCCGTCACCCTGAGAATACACTTGCCCGTACTTTCTTTGGTGGAACCTGCTTGCTCAGGAATGAGGGAATGAATCCCAAAAAGTATGCGCGCAATCTTTCTCGTCATCTCGAGGCAAAACCCTGTCTGCTGGCCTACTAATTAAGAACCAAGCAGGTTTCCAAGCAGGCAATGTGCTCGCCTTTGGGGCAAGATCAGCCGACTACTACAGTGGATGAAGGAAATCTTGAACCAGTCAGTATCCGCAAACTATCATAGTTGCGATTGTTGGGGCTACAAGGCGTGGTGTGAGATTTCCGTTATCCAAAACACAGAAGAACTTTGTCGAACTTTGGAAGGATTCACAGCTTTTACCTCGCCTTCCACAAGGGTAGTTCTCAACAGGGGTTTTCTTGGGGCAATGGGACAGGTGCACTTAGCCTTGAAAACATAGACTCCGAACTGGGGCCCCTCTTGCCCCTCTTATAGCACAAGAAGAGGACCGTAGTTTCCACCATAAATCCTCCTAGTGTTCAGGGAGGAAATCTTGCACCACTTAGGGTCAACAACATGTTCTCATTACCAGTATTCGATGTATCTGGGGTAATGCACGAAGTCCTTCATGCACCGTATGACACCCACAAGTGTTGTTGGAACCAAGCCGTTCGCATTTTGCGGAGCCTGCAGAGCATTTTCGAGGTGGTACTTTGAAGTTTTGAAGGCCGCCAAGATAAAAATTTCTCCTGAGAACAACCCATTGGGAAGATCACTGCTCTGCATCGTCGATGTCTTCGACATCCTGCGGCGTTACAAACAGAAACTGGGTTACTGTTAGGAATCCTAAGTTAAGTCACCAGCATATGCTATGGATCTATCATAATTGCAAGGGTGTCCGTATAATGGCGACTCTACTTGAGGTCCGTCATATCAACCCAGGAAACTGTTAACCCTCAACCCAAATGCCCGCCTTAAGGAGCAGTGCGTCAGTTTCGCGGTTAGGGTTGGGGTTGGGGAATATCGAACCTGACTACTCATTGCGTCCAGCGTGTAGACTTAACGGTAAAACTGAACCCTGGCTGCATTCATCGATACGTCGCCTGCAACAGTCTGAGCCTTTGCACCAATTCAGTTGCCTACATGAGCAACATCTATGGATGGTTGCTGGAGAGACTATCCGCTTGAAAGCCGTGAGTTGGAAACCAAGAGCCAGAGTTCATAGTACTATGAAGCGGTATGATATAAATCTGAAACATTATACTACCAAACCATACTTCGCTATCGCTAGACCCTGTGTCTTGAGCGAACCGATGCTCTAAACCGTCAAAGCTAAAGGCGTCAATTGCTTGGCGCTGTTGTTTTCAAGTCGATCTTTCAGTTGTGGTCGGGGCTTGGAGAGGGTTTGGCGTTTAAAGTTTTGGGTTTAGATGTTGCTCATAAGGATATCACAGGCCCGCATCAAACAAACGCAATGTTGCTTCCGAGGGTTGACGACCCCAGAAAGATGCTGAGGGATGCACCATCCAAAAATCCCTTCTACCAGAGGAAACTTTCCCAGCCCCAGGCATACTTATTCTCGGGCGTGAATAGTCCTGCTAGTAGTGCTGGGGATAATTTCCTGAACATCGCGAGCACCCCTTAAACCTTCCACCAGTGTTTTTTTACAACCTTGTGCCGGCACTTCATCATGCAGAAGGGGATATCTTGGGAAATGCATGGATCAACCTAGGGTGAACGAAGTTTGATGGAGATCTTCGAGTGACTTCACCTCACCGCCAAGCGAAACCCTAAACTCTAAATTTTCATCTGGGCCAACAGGGAAAGGTTTAGGGACAACTGGTGTCAAATCATCAGATAGGTGAAACGGCATCTTCAAGTGGTACATCCTATGTCGCGGTATAAGGATTTAAGGTCACACACTCTATGCCCAAGCAAACTCTGACCGATTAGGTGGTACGGAATGCGGAAATCGATCTCTACAGTAATCTCTATATACTGTAATCCTCAATAACAATGTCATTGTGTTTCCGTTCGTTAGTTCTCGTTTCTGAAACGGGATGTCTTCAATTTCCAAAGTGGGGAGTTTAGTTTCCGAATCGGAGTTTGTTCGTTAATTCTCCACTAACCACTATGAGGCCAAACCAAACCCTGAACGTTGAAGAAATACCCTGATCCAGACCCCTGCAGCTCCACAATCCTGTAAATGCCGATAGCTTTTGCATGTGTGCTCTTCAAATTGACGTCACTATCCCCC
>CAJNIZ010012814.1:0-12938 GCA_905231905.1 Symbiodinium pilosum
AAAAAAAAAAAAAAAACGACCACTGGTTTTTGTTTGCGGAATGACTCATGTAAACACAAAATATGACGATGGCAAACACACGGGCTGCCACAGTTTGGGCGTTGTGTTTGGCACACTAGACTATGGCGGAATTCCTTGTTTTGCCACTGTCCACTGGCAAAGGAACAGGTTGTGGTAGGCTTTGAAGTACCTAGTATCGTAGATTAGTTGTGATTGAGGCGGCTGCAAGCCCGTTAATCAAAGAACCTGGGAAGTACGCCACACATGGTTGCAGGCTGTTGTTGTATGTGCTTGCACTGTACAGAGAGCCGATGCGCCTGAACCCTCAACCCTAGAATCAAATATATGAACAGCCATGAAAACTTGTTGGGCGGCCTCCTCCAAATGCTGCACTTTGTCAGAAGCCAGGCATCACGTAGACTTCAAGATAATGGGCCTGTACATGGCTGAATGACAGCTGCCATGTTGGCGCATCTTTCAGACACAAGCCAGGCTAAGGCATAGACACAACTGCATCACACGTGCCATGTTGGCGCCAAGAGGGGTATGCAACATGATCAGCAGTGGAAGTTTGGAGTTGTTCCAGCTACAGACCACATGTGACATGTGGAGCAACTGCGCAGATGGCAAGTACTTCCAGGACTGTCGGGCACATTCTTGAATCGCCTACGTTGGCCCATCCAGCAACCCTGATGGACACAGAACCCCTCGAAACATATAGGTTTCATGGGTGTTACACCGGCGTTATATGGGGCTTACATAGGGGTTCTACCGGGATCATGTAGGGCCATATACGGTTTACTCAGGGATTATATGAGGTCAATGTTGGATCCTGATTAGTTTGGACTGGTCAAGATCAGGAATTATCTGAGAGACCCGACCCTCGAGTTCAAAAAAGTCGCACTGTTTGGGTACTGCCCCCACTCATTAACAGTTGGATAATATTTAGTTTAATGTAACTATATAGAGCCCTTAATATGACCCCTATTATAGACTGTTGTTGGGTGTATCTTCTAGCATGCTCGGAATGTTGAACGTTGGGGGGTGGGGGCCTTTCACGTCAGTGGTAAGGGAGTACTGAACATCATGCTGGATGCAGCCCATTAGCGGTCAAAGAGTTGCTGTTGCATCAAGTTTTGGTCGCATCGCGCCAGGACAAGGCGATTGGCGCTGCTGTTGCAGGCTGTGAACCTGTTGGACGGAACCTGTTCATAAAAACCTGCATACCGTATCGTATTTTGTTATACCTTATACAATTATGTCATACCATATGAAGCTGTAATATGCCAGATTATACTGGGTTATACCATATTCATATTCTGCTAGATTATACCATATTACACTAGACCATACCATGTTATACTCTTTTATACTTGTAACATATTGTATTGGAGTATACCATGTCACATGAACATGGTGCTGTTAGAAATTCTCAGGTTCACAGTTGGGATGTCAAGACTTATTCTGACAGACAGAGCTTGCTGCTTTCTTGCCCTTGCTCGCTCTTCCCTTGCTACACATTCCCCAATTTGGTGTTGCGGGTTTCTAGTGCTATTCTTGGGGGCGTGTCATGGTTGGACCCAAAACCCTAGGCCCTAAGCCCGAAACCGCCCAGTTGGGGCTGACTACTTCCGCCTTGCTTCAGAAGTCGTAGTTTAGAAGAACTCCGCAGAGAACCGGCCTTGAACGATTGGCAGCATGAAACAAGCGGGGCCCCTAATGGTCCAGGGTTTAGGGTCTAGGGAGTAGTAGGGTTATTGGTAAGTGCTTGTCTGTACAGTCGGTAAGTATTTCAATTGGGGACATTCTGGTGCGCAGTATTAAGTAAGATGGCGTCCATGCTAGCTTTTGGTAAGATGGGTTTAATCTTATTTGGTTCAACCACAAAAAAATGCCCAAGACAGAAAGTTACCTCCATGCTGCACCTAAACCCTACAGTAAGCCCTAAAGACAGAAAAGCACTTCCACGCTGCACCTCCTCGCATGTGCAGTTTGCCGCTTTGTTCATCCTGGTATGGTCACAGCAGCGTGGCTCCAATACACCCTAAACCCTAAAGACCCTGTAAACCCTAAACCCTAAACCCTAAAGACCCTGTAAACCGTAAACCCTAAACCCAAAGGATCCTGGGCTGAGGGCTAAAGATATATGAGCTATAGTCTAAACTCCTTAAGGGGGGTTATATAGGGGATTATATAGGGGACTACTATAGGGGCTATTAAGGGGGATACTAGGAGTTTAGACAATGGCTCATATGTGGGATTTAGTTTTAGGGGCCGGAAGACTGATGAACAATCAGGAATCAAAGGAAAACCAAAAGGAACAGCCCTGCACGGTTTCAGGGTTTAGGATTTAGGGCCGAATTCAGGGTTCACGGTTTAGGGTGTTGCTTCTTTGTCTGGGCTTTGAGCGAATTCAAGTTTTGAAAACCGCAAGGCTTGAATCCAGAACCCTAGACCCTCAACACCAGCAACCCTCAGGGCACCTGAAAATTGATTCAAAATCCAAGTGGAGCGACTCATTCTCGATTCCGGAAAGGATATGGTAGTTTCCCAAAATGAACGGACCCTACTACAGACCCCAAAATACTATAATCCTTATGATAGGGACCCCCACAAAGGTACCCCTAATTTGGGGAAACCTCCATTTGAGTAACCCTAAACCCTAAACCGCGAAAGAGCTTACGGCCACGTAGCTGGTGGGTAGGTGTATAGATCTCATACTTGAAGGCTCAGGGGTCTTGGTAACTACGTTATGGATAGGGTTGGATAGGGTTGTAAAGTCCCTCACAAAGTTACTATGGTTTCCATGATCAGTATACCAAATTACTATGATCACCATGGCGGCTATGATTGCGAGAGCTACTATGAGCAGTACGATCGCGATGCCTGCTGTGAATGATACCACACTATGAATGCTAATATGCTGAGGTTCCTAAGTTGTGCAAGATTGACCACAGGACCAAAGGATCTCAGGACCAGGGGTACCGGAATAAACTCTAAAGCCTAAACCTCGTAGTTCTTGTCAGCCAAGCTGGCAAGCTTTTATTGATGCTTATCCACTCGTTCTTGATGCTTAGGGTTTAGGGCTCAGGGTTATGAAGTCTGATTACTCTTTGGATGTGCCTGAGTCTAGATATCAGCAGATCAGTGGCTTCAGGATTCATAAAAGTCTAACACTACGAAGACATGAAGCACACTACTAGCACGAAGAAAACTCATGGTGCGAGTACTACAAATAATACTAATGATTGGAGTCTGTTGTTAACCCTAAACCCTAAACCCTAATGGGGTGTTGTTTTGCTTTGTTTTGCAGGGTTTGGGCTGCAAGGAAGCAAGGATGGCAAGGAAGGAAACCCTGAGCTAGGAAAAAAGCGAAGTAGTAAGGGTTATATTGGGGTTATATAGGGATAATGGAAAATAGAATGGAAACAGCTATAGTATAATAGGATATAGATTGGGAGAAGGACTCCAAGGAATCCTCTTTAGGGTTTAGGGTTTCAATTGCCATATTATTCAGTGTGACACCCACTGCTTTTTCTTAATGCGACGGCGAACCTGCACAACGTCTAATAATGCACGTGTCATTTTTGATACTTCAGCCTCATATCTCCGTTTATGACCTACATACCAAGCCCCTTGAGCCTCTAAGTAGGGGGAGCTGGAAGAAAACGCCAAGCAGGTCCCATTTTGGCAGCAGCTGTCCTTTGTCCCGTATTTTAGGGCGTATGTGCCGGGCCACAACCCTAAACCCCCCGAGGCCTAAAGCCTAAACCAGAACTTTGGAGCGCTAAAAAAAAAGGGTTTAGGGTTTAGGGCACTGGGTTTAGGGGTTAGGGAGTCTTCAACCATCTACTGTATGGGTCCTTCATGATTTGGAAGGGGATATGGGAGCATATGCTCCAAAACCTTCAAAGGAGTATGAGGGGATGTGCTTCCTGATTACAGGCTTAGAGTAGTCATGATAGTAGCAAAAGTTTTCTCATTATTCAGCCAGCTATGGCACGATAGTTCTAGTAGTCGCAATAGAAAAGTAATAATGGTTAGAGTAAGAGAAATCCGTATCAACATTGGTACCGGACTATTGCGCTTGCAGTTACAGTCGCCATTAATTACCATAACTGTTATGGTCTCTACTATTACCATAACCGTTACTGGTAAGAGGACTAAACCCTAATCTTAAACCCCAAACCCTGATACCATTACTGGGCTTGGCTGCCTCTAGCTTCCCTTCTGGGACTTTTGACTTTGGGGCTTCCTACGAGTTTTATCAGAGAGGCTATAGTCCCCCTTAAGTAGATAGAATATGGCTTTGGGTATTTTTATAAGATCCCCATATACCCCATATTCTATCTACTCAAGGGAGATTGTGCCAGTTAAGTTTTCTTGGGGGGTCTCACAGAGCTAAGTCTCGCAACAACTGTCTGAATGCAGTTTCCATGTCATTCTCCATGTTCTTGTCCATGTCATTCTGCATTGTACCGCAACCCTAAACCCCTAAACCCCTAAACCCTAAACCCTACTCCCTAAACGCTGAACCTTAATCCCCAATGATGAAACTTCGGGGTTGCAACCCACTTAGGCCTTGTTAAGCCCTTTACAGTTCTTATGAGCCCTGGAGGGAGATATTTTTTTTGGGGGGGGATGGTATTTTCATCCCTTGTAAACCCCTACCATTAGGGTTTAGGGTTTAGGGTTTAGGGTTTGTGTTGACACAGTTGACACCCAGGTGGGGAGCCTCCGGCACTCTGCTACAGAGGAGCTGGCTACAGTTGCCTAACTGGCGCCTTGGTTCAGGGGTTAGGGTTTCTGAGTTAGGGTCTAGGGTTTAGGGCTTTGGGGAGTATCTTAGTCCAGGGCTCCTGTTTAGCGCCAAGGCTTGGGGGCTTTCGGGCTTCTACGGAAAATGGGGCTTAATTTGAATCCCCAACGGCCCAGCTGCAAGGGTTATAGGAGAGTTTTCTGCAGAACTGGAGCTGCACGATCTTGAAAAGGGTTTAGGATTTAGGGTTAAGGGTTTAGGGAATTATTGTCGAGCGCTTAAGGAAATGGCCTAAATCTTCAACCCTACACAGTGATTGGCCCACACTTCTGAGAAAACGGAGGTTGTCTGGGAAGGATTCCTTCTCCTTCTTGGAGGGTCAGGGGGACGTAGTAAGTAGGTTAGTAACCCTATAACCCATATGACAACCTTAGTTATTCCCATTATTAGCCTACTTAGTTAGTCTCCCTGACCCTCCAAGTTGCTGCTAAACATGCATTTGGCGCTTGGCCACAAGCACGTTTCGTTCACATAGCCAGATTGTTCATAGATTATGGTGGTGTTTCCAGCCAGTGACCATGACTTTTCATACAAAGTCATTGGTCCTCGCTACTGACTGATGAGGGCCCAAACATCTTTCTCTCCCTCTCTTTTGTATTGACTCCTGCAGCCTGTCGGCTTCTATATTTCTGAAGCAGTTGCTTAATTCCAGGTGTGTGTGTGTGTGTGTGTATGTGGGTGTGTCTTGTTTGCGTGTTTGTTCTAAGTGAGCTCTAATACTCTAAGAACTATCAGGCCAGAATGCTCTAAACTGCAAACCCAAATCCCCAAACCCACCACTCTAAACCCTAATCCCCAAACCCTAATCCCAGTCGTTGCTCGGTAAGAGTATGGCAGCGTGCAGGAAAGGCAAAAGCTCTGACTTGGTTGGCAGATAAGTGTTAGGGGTTTAGGGTTTGGGGCCTTCCATTTTATGATTCAGGGGGGTCTTGGGTAGCCCACGAGAATTAAACCATGCCTCGCCATCAATGGACAAGCAAGGGGAGGAAACCTTGTTTCATAATCAGAGTTTCCATTTCCTTCTCCATGTGTCTTTTCACTTTTCTGTTGCTGATGGCGACAAAGAAAACCCTGGAATCCGCTGTGGCCATCGGAGGCCATACACGGTGGCAGCTACTTTCTTCA
Organism: Symbiodinium pilosum; assembly: GCA_905231905.1. Classification (NCBI taxonomy): domain Eukaryota; class Dinophyceae; order Suessiales; family Symbiodiniaceae; genus Symbiodinium; species Symbiodinium pilosum. The sequence continues at coordinate 5,945 of CAJNIZ010012814.1, forward strand.
GCGCTCAGCAGCTTGACCTACGATTGGTCCTGCACATGATGTGGATGCACGGCTTCCCTCAACAATTGATGAAGAGACTACAGATTGTATGCCATGAAAGGATTCAAATAGGGACCCCAAAACAGGGAACCTCAAGAACATAGTAGGAATATTATTTGAAAGTAAAGATACTGGTAGGTATATCCCTATGATATTTCTCATGTCCTTGGGGTTCCCTGCTTTGGGGTCCCGATTAGGTCTCTTTGCTCCACGGAGCACTGGAAGAAAACACTAGACCCTAAACCCCCAAACCCATCCGAGGTTTCTGGTAGGGGCGTTTGTGACGCTCTCCGCCCTGCCCATGATCCGGCCAGGCACCACTGGCCGGGAGCTTAAGCTCTGGTACTATAAGTATCAGCATTGCTTTTTACTATGAATATTATTGTTATTATTAGTACTAGTATTAGTATTCGTGGTACTATTATTCTTACTACTATGAGTTTTAGGGCTTAGGGCTTAAGGCATCGCATGCGTACCTGCACCATCAAGAGTCATGCATGAGGTGGTGAAATGGAGCACATGCGAAGGCTTCGTGAGGCCGGAAAGTGGAAAGCATATAAGTAAGGTGTCTACTAAGGGTTTGCGGTGAGTGTATATACGGGTCCTTAGGAATACTGGTGAGTGTACATGTTGATTTGGGAGACCATAAATTACCATCCTACCACAAATCCACTTCTGCTGCGAGCCTAGCAAAGTGTTGTGCCAGGACGGACAGGTGCTGTAGTGTCAAGCGCAGGTTAAGTTCCACTTTCCTGGTAACATGTGAGATGAACATGCTGCTGTGTGAGGCTGGGACGACGACCCTGGCCCTGAACCCTAGACGTTAAACCCTAAACCGTGGTTGCAGGTTTCTTCAATCATGACTTTTGTGGCCTTCATCTGCAGCGGTCACTGGATTGAGCCCAGGACGTCCGACCATGAAAGCCGGGGTAACCGTACCCAGGGCTTAGGGTGTAGGGGCAGTCCATGCATAGTGGAAAGCGTCATACCTGCAATTCTGATTGCCAGACTGGATTTGAGCCACGTTGCTTTCTGGCGCAGAGTGAGAGTCAAACCCCAACCCCTGAACCCAGCCTACACCCCGAACCCGAAACGCCATGCCCCAATATGTGGGGTTCCCAAAATTGGTTGTCCCTTTTTGGAGGTCCCATGGTAAGGACTATTGCTTTTTCGGGTCTATATGGGGTCTCCCTATTAGGGAAAGGACCATATGTCTTCGTGAAATCCTTAATCCAACCCAGGCTACTACTTGAACCTGGCTCTGGCGAATGATGCCCAAAGGCTCATTAGTGAGGGCAACTGGTGGACGGGTTCCTCCTCTCAAGAAGAAGGAATCACTGGTTCAAGGTTCAGGGTTCAGAAGGGTTTGGGGTCGGAAAGACCATGGCAAACGAAACCGAAATCCTAAACCCAAACCCTAACTCCTGAACATTGATTCCCCAACAAAATCCTTTAGTCCTAAACACTAAACCCTAAACTCTCCCAGATGATGGCTGTTGGTTTGCGTTTTGCCCGCTGCGCTATTTGATCCACACTGGATGAAAACTATCAATATAAGCGCCTAAATAAATACCAATATTATGGTTCCATATTCCATATATAGTTATGGTAGATGGTACCTCAAATGGACTTCAACATGATATTGGTAATTATTTCGGCCCCTGTAGTAGGGTTCTGGGTTAGGGTTGCCCTAAACCCTCAACCACTACAGGCTTTCGAGGTTTAGGGATTCAGTGAACCGCGGTTTAGGGCTAAGGGTTTTATATAAGGTTTAGGGTTTAGGGTTGTTCAACCCCTTGAGGTTTAGGCTTCGGGTTTGGGATTTAGGGTTTAGGGTTCTTTGAGGGGATCCTGTGGGATGTGAGGTATAGCTGTATAACTTAGATGGACCCCCCACTCAGTAATAGTGACTAGAAGGGATAATAAGGACGATATTCGGATCTGCTTATATTCCTATTGTATCACTAGTACCTGTGGTCTCCTTAAGAATTTTTAATTCGTATTCTCGTATAACTCTAAGAAAGCATCAAACATACTATTTTGTATAGGTCTAAGGAGGCTGCAGTTACAGGGTGGGGGGTCCTGCTACTGCACCACCATCCCGTAGGAGTTTTGGCGGATTACATGGGGTTATATACGGTTTTATTTGGGGGCGATGAGGGGTTTACAAGAAGAGCTTTAGGTGTAGGATTCAAAGCTTCGGATTTCGGATTTAGAGAGGGCGTGGCATTCAGGGCTTATGATGCAGGGTTTACGATTCAGATCAAATGAGTTGGTGTTTAGGATTCAGGATAGGGGGTTAGGATTTAGGGCAATATAGGGTCTAGGATAGTAAGGAAGCCTTCAAAGTACATCCAGGCTATGGGCTGTCAGTCTATGCGAACAAAACCTCACCGTCCAGCAATCTTCATGATATCCTTACTTCCCAAACCCTAAACCAAGGGAGCTGTAAAAACAGCTACAGCCTAAACCCTAATACTATACATCCATTGCGTCTCCCAGCGGATACCTTTTGCAATCCCCATAGCTTCTCCCTAACCCTGTACCATAGCATTTTCAACCCCCGGCCTTCGTCTAAGGTGAAGAGGAGATCCGGCTGAAGGGTCGCTACTGGCCACTTGCATCAGATTCACTTCTTTAGGGGTTGAGGGTGTAGGGTTTAGAGTGTAGGGTTGGGTATTTAGGGTTTAGGCCAAAGACACAACCCTGCAAGTTAAGGTTTTCCAAACGAACATGGACAGCGATATGGAAACCTGGGATTTCAAGAGTTAGGGGATATCATAGAGTCTGCATGTGGGGCTTAGCTTCAGATTGAGCTGACCCTAAGGCTTTCCATTAAGGTGACGGGCACAGGCTGGTCATTTCGTGTGGCACAAGCTCTTCAGTGGTTTGGTTAAGGGTTTAGGGTTGGCATGGGCCTTCCCAAATGAGCAGCTCCCTCAAACCCAAACCCCCATCAGGGACCATAGACTCCTTTGCCTCCATGTAAAGACTCTTGCTTTGAGCGTCAGGGGGACTTCATACGTATAGAAGCTTCTTAGGAGCCCCAGTTTTCCCGATTTACTAATTCTCTCCTAGTAGCGACCCCTTTGAATTCCTGCAGATTTCCATCCCACACTGCTGTGCCAGGCTTTGGGCAGTCCTCGTGGCTCTGCTGAATTGCGAGCCACCCTCCCCCCAAGAGCTTTGTGTTTTAGGGTTTTGGCTATATGAGCCATAGTCTAAACTCCTTAAAGGGGAGGGGGGTTATATAGGGGAGTACCTAGCACGGCTATTAAGGGGGATGCTAGGAGTTTAGAATGTGGCTCATATGGAATCCACCCAAGGCCCTGTCGAGGGACTTCTGACGAATTGTATGTAGATCCCCGGGGTCTGTAGCCACTCGGGATTACCTGAACCTTAAAAGTATGTAAAATAATGGCCTTTATGGCTGTTATTAAGGGTTTAGGGGTATTATTTTACATACTTTTGGGTCCAAGTAGGGCTTAGGGTTTCAGGTTGAGAAGCTCCCATATGGGTATCCTTTTTAGTACGAGATTTTCAATGAAGTGTTATTGCTGACATCAGATTTCGTGTCAGATGCTCTGGGTTTGGGGCTTTGGGCTTCGCCTCGCTGCTTGCTGGTGTTGAAGGTGTTTAGGGTCTCGGGTTGGGGGGTGTAGTGTGTAGGGTTTCAAGTTTAGGGTTTTGGGTTTGGGGAAGCGGAACCTTACAGCTAACCCTATATGATATGCCACGGTGAAGATTACGGTTACCAAGGCGCCACTGAGGGTGAACACAGGGTTCCCTCTGGTAGATTAGTATAGTCCCTCGTATGTACCTTAATAGAAGCCCGTGTTTCCAGAAGTCAACAAGAAAGATTGATGGTAACTTAGCTCGTATAAGCCTCCACCCTAAACCCAGCACCCTAAACCCTAAACCGTTTCGTAGTTCCTACCTTCACTCCCCCCACTTCCACTTTAAGCATCAGCCCGTAATCCCTCAGCCCTCAACCCTGGTCCCTATGCATTGGCGGTGGTGCCTAAACCCCAAATTTTCAGGATTAATCCCGAAGCCCTAAACCCCAAGCCTGGTCCCTAGATCCTAAAGTTTTGGGTTCAATTAGTACCCCCCCATACTACCCCCCCCCTAGGTTCCCCCCTTAATTAAGGTTATTTAGGGATAATTAAGCTTAATTAAGGTTAATTAAGGGGGAACCTGGGGGGGGGGGGGTAGTATAGAGGGGGGTACTAGTTGAACCCATGATAAAGCCAAAGCCCCAGACTCCAATGATCCAAGGTTGAAAGCATGGCCCCCTAGTCTGGGCCCCTAACCCTGAAATCCTTATATACATAGGCTATACCTTCCAGGTACCCTTATGGGCCCATACTTCTAACCTTAGAAACGAGCCCTGAACCCTAAACCCCAAACCCAAAACCCTCAACCCCGATGAGCCTGAGCCACTCCTTTGATCGCAGGCGCCTATGCAGTGGGTTTCCTATGCCCGCTTGTACACGAGGGCAGCGACTCACGAGTTCCTTGGGTAGGAGAGTTTAGGGTGCAGGGCCTATTTTTTTGGTTTCATAGAGTTTTGGGGTATAGGGCCTTGATTTTCGGATTTCGGGTCCAGCGTTGAGGCTTGGGGTTTAAAACCCTAAATCCTGAACCCTAAACCCTTAGGGTTTAGGATCTAGGGTTTAGGGGGTCAGGCAAAGTCTTGGCTGATAAAGGCACAGCGGCAGCTTAGAGACCGTCAAAGATTGGGGGGTGGGGGCGAGGGTGGGTGGGGGGGAGAGGGAGGGGGGAGAGGGGGAAGGTTGAACATGAAATTTGTAAGAACCCCCGCTTGCACAGTTTGGAAACTCAAGGGTCCCTCCGAAGAATCTCATATAGCCCTGCATACATACAGCCTTTAAGGCCCGAAGCGGTGTGCCAGCACCTTCGTGCTCATGGGATGGGTTGGGGTTAGACAGAACGTCCCCATTTGCCAACTCAGTGGCTCAGGAGGCTCAGTGGACTTAGTATGAGTGTATATATAAAACCTAAAATCCTAAACCCTCAACCCTAACCCCCTTGGGGGTGTTCCCATTAGGGTTTAGGGTTTTGGGAAGCAGTCTAGCCTTAAGTAGGGACCTTTTATCCGAGGTGTAGCCTTAACGGGCCCCCAGGAGCCTTCAAGCGGTAAACTCCCTACTTCCCCCCACACAATAGTCTGACAGTTTCCCAAAATAGTGGGACCCCAATATAGACCCCAAAATATGATCATCCTTGTCATAGGAACCCCGGGAGAAGGTCCCCTAAGTGTGGGAAACCTCCCATATTGTCGTACATTGTGACTTCTTTTCTCGGGGAGTAATGAATGTTAACGGACTGGGGGTTTAGATATTAGGGGTGGGGCTGGTGTTACGAAGAATCACGAGTAGACTTGCTTTAAGGTGTGGAGGTGTGGCTGTTGATGTAGGAAGTCTTGCGCCACCTTTGGCCTTGAACCTAGTTTAGGCTTTAGGGGCGTAATTCCTAGGATGGGAAGCCTCGAGTGGTGCTGGAATTCTTCCATTCATGAGATGATTCTGGTAATCCCAACCATTTTGATGAGCAGCTTCATTGAGGGGGTGGGAGTACCTCAGCCCCGTTTTGAACCAAGCCCCAAGCCCCATAATATGTGAAGCGCTCAACCCTAAAGCCCAAACCCCAAATCCTGGTTGCGAACGATTCAAAAACCCTTTCGCTCTCCATCAACATCAGCATTGACCTAGGATCGTCTCAGTCATTGTCACTACATCCTCGGCTGCTTGCCTGCAGAGCTTGCTGAGCCGTGCGTTTAGGGTTTTTAGGTCTTTGTCATTTTTTTCTGAGGGTTTAGTGTTTAGGGTTCAGGGCACTTGCGACCGCAAGGGAGAATGGCAATTACATTGTGGCCCTTAATAGCATCTTACCCATGATGCCACTATTTTTGGATGGAGGGGATCACTCAAGGTGTTACGTTGTCTGTTTCTTGCCCGTTGCCAGCATTTCTGAATTACATGTGCCAGTATCATTGCTAGCAGGCTCTCTTAAGTCATTGCTTCCTGTGGCAAGATACTCACGGTTCCAAGATATGAGTTACCCAAAATGACCCAAATTGCCATCCATCCCCACTCATACCTACAATTTCTCAGGGTACAATCCGCGTTTTCAGGAAGCCTTCAGATGACCCTAAACCAAAAACGCTGACCCTATGCCGCCACGTTCCTGGATGAAGTATCCCAGGTGATGCTGTTGGGCTTGCGATCAGCAACGGCGCGCTCCAGCACGCATGGCCAGGCAACACAAGCTTTTGATTTGGTTTAAAGCTTAGGGATCAGGCCTTACATGACTAATAGTATATTGATGTAGTACAGTCTGCAGCGTCGAGGAAGATTTTCCTTTCTTGGTTCTAGTATTTGATGAAAGTCATGAAAGCTTATCATTAATTTGGTGGTTTGCAAGAATAACGGGTTCCTTAAAAGGGTTCTACGGGTGGTATACAGATTATTGTATAGGGCTTTGTAGGTACTTAGGTTGAGGGGTCATTAAAGTTGTGGGGGCTCCTGTGTTGTATCTAGAACCCCCATCATTACTGCAGACTCTGAAAGTATATACAAAGCTGCCTAATTTTGGTGAATACCCAAAGCCTCCACAAACCATTCGCCGCAGCGCTGGTCATTACTAATCTAGTGGTTGAAGCTTCCACCCCGCAGTAATGAATGCCCCCAACATGGTACCGTTGCAATCTGATAAATATTATTTGGAGGCCTAGAGGGCTCCTGAGTCCCAAACCTTGAACCACAACAAGGGTCTGGAAATTAGCCAGAATCAGAATGCTCCTGTCATTGGATGCCAATTTAGGAGTTCTTCTCCAGCTGATCATAGCTCTGTAAGCAGCAGATGCTACGTGTAGCGCGTTCTTTCTGCTACTCCTGCTGACACCACCACCGCCGCCGCCGCCACGGCCGCC
>CAJNIZ010012814.1:36503-48311 GCA_905231905.1 Symbiodinium pilosum
AAAATGGAAAATGAAATGGAAACTGGGGGAATGTAGGGATTTCAGGAGCTTAAATTAAGTTACTATATTGGGGAAACCCTATTATTTACTATATATACCCATTATGGTAACTTAATTAAGTTCCTCAACAGCAACCCAGGATTTCATTCACCATTTTGCAGTTTGAAGTGGTCTCTCCAGGCTTAATTTCTCAGGAGTCTTTGGAAGCTTCCCAACAAAAGGCGGTTCTTTGGAGGTCCCTTGGGAAGCTAGAGGTTGCTTTTGGCTACTGTGTCGTTGTTCTTCATTCCGAGCATCGCAGCAGTCGCATTAGGTAGGTCGTTTAGGGTTTACGACTAAGATGCATTGTCGCTGTTTGGCAAATGCTTCCAACTCTTCTTCAATACTTTCAAGTTCCTTCATCTTGGATGTTTTTTCGAGCGACACTTTCAAATTGAGGTACCGTCAAGACTGGCATCTCTTCAATTGGGTCTGCCATCCCTCTTTTTCGCACGGATGGGAAACTGACCATGAACAGACAGCCGTAGGCTTTTGGCTGATTTGGCAACAGCTCAAAGGTAAGACTGATTGAGGCAATTGAGAATGTTCACTCTCCTTTGCCCTTTGTTTAATAAATGAGCTATAGTCTAAACTCCTTAAATGGGGGGCTATACAGGGGACTATTTTGAGGGTTATTAAGGGCGACACAGGAGTTTAGACTATGGTTCAACTGGCTCTCTGACAGCTGCCTGGATTTCCAGGATTGCTGTCGGGTGTGCCCAGCCGCATTTCCTCTCATGGCCTTGCCACGCTGGCCAAGCCATGTTCAGATTCGCGAGCCATTTCAACAGCGGCCAGAGTACGCCCTTCCCCCCAGAAGGAGCATCTCCATGAAGTGGGCACCACATCTACCTCAGTCTAAATGGTGTTTTACGTGGACAGTAGTCCCGCACTGGCTTGGTTTCAGATTCTGACCCTAAGCCTTAAAGCACTGAAATGAGTTTGAGATAGCCAGAATGTAGTGCCACGCATGATGGGAAGTGTTCCTCGAGCGAGCCGTATTTCTTTAAAGGAGTCATTGTAGAGCGCCATACGGAATTATAGAGCGAGATTTTGTGATCATGTTGTATAAGATTGGGAACGAAGAATTTAATCTTACTTGCTTCAACCATAAAACACACGGTTCAAGCGTTCCGCAAAGGGGATTTGCGATCTTCGCGGGATGGAAACAGTTCTGAAAGCTCGCGGCGGAAGGCTAAGCTTTTCGCAGCGGAGTTATCAACTACCAGCTGCATCACGCCTGTGCTGCGGAAGTCTGCAAGTTATGGAACTGCTGCGGAAAATGACCTGTAGCAGCCTGTCTCAAGCACATGCTTTGCCACCTTCCTCTCGACATTTGATGGTTTCCGAAAATGGGGGGGACCTCAATATGGACCCCAAATTATATTATAGTCCTTACTATTGGGACCCCAAAAATGGTACTCCTAATTTGGGGAAACCTCCCATTTCTTGGCTGTGTCAGGAGGGATTCTTAAAGTTGCTTTTGAATCCCTATGTTCCCCTAGAGTGCGTAGGGGGACCTTGCAGTTTGTGGTATAGAGAGGTGCCCCTGCTCTTCTTCCCAAGAATTGTAGCCTGAATGTAGAGTAGGATCTCTGGATCTTAAATTTCAGATCAGTCTGTCTGGCAAGCACTTCAGATGACGTGAGGCATGTGGCTTCTTCTCAAAACTATGGCCCCTTTTGGTTGCAGATTTTTTTACGGCACCTAATTAATAATGACTCTGGGGTATCTGCTGATGGCAGACCCCGACATTCGACTGGGTTGCTGTTAAGGAACTTAAATTATGTTATCATTAGTACTGTATAATAAGGTAGTCCTATGATTTACTATATGCCCATCTCCTGGGAACTTAATTTAAGCTCCTTATCAGCAACCCACTTGGCCGACCGTTGTCTGGTCACAGCGTGGCACATCCACCATCCTTTTGTTCTCGCGATTTCAGAGGTGTTCGTGAGAGTGGTGGTTCTATTGATGTTGAATGGGGTTGGTAGTTGTAACGGTGCCTGTTGCGGTGGTGCTGGTGCAGGCCGTGGTGATCACGGTGAAGGTAGTGGGTGTGATATTGGCAGGAGTGCTAGTCACGTACTATTATTATTATTAGTGCTATGACTATGACTATGATCATCACTACTACTTTTTTTTGTAGTGGTCTCAAGCAAGTGATATTGGGAAGATAATCCCTATATAATCCTTACATGACTCCTATATATCATATTCTCTATTCCCTACAAAGAAGCAGTAAGCCAAGGCCCAACATCTTCCTCTCAAAGGCGGAGGGTGGGCACGCGAAGCTTGGCGACTTTGGACTTTCCACGGAACTTGTGGCGTGCTCAAAGCTTGGCGGCTTTCGGGTTAGGGTTTGGGGCTTCGCGATTTTCAAGAGTATGGTGGAACGTTTCGGGAAACGGGCGGGTTCGGGGTCAATCGTCTTGGGAGTATGGGCTTGAATTCAGGGATTAGCATAAGCGAGTTTTTCAAATTGGTGATTCTTTCTCTAGGTCGTCGTCGGTGTAGTGGGACCATTTGCTTTCATGAATGCGCAGCTGGAATTGGGCCGTGGGAGAGATAGAGAGAGAGAGAGAGAGACAGAGAGAGAGAGAGAGAGAGAGATATATATATATATGTATTTATATTAGTGTATATGGGTATATGCATATATATATATTTGGATATTTATATACATACACAGACATACAAGGGCTATTCCCAAAATTAGGGGTTCATTTCTAGGGGTCCCCATAATAAGGATAATAGTATTTGGGGGTCCATATTCGAGAGCCCTTATTTAGGGGAACTACCATATATACACATACATGTTCAAACTGCCAGAGGACAACAACATTCAGGGTTATTCGATGACCTTGGTAGTGACTTAGTGAGATTGTCTGCAGTACTGTCACTGTTCCCAGGATCTGGAAGCTGGGACTTAAGACTGCCGACGGTAATGGCAATGGCAGTGGCAATAGTAACAGTAGTAGAAACAGGAATAATAATGGTAGCATGGTATTTGGCCATACGCTGCCTTCTTCAATGCAATGGTTTGTTTGTAGCATTCATAGCAACCCCTGGCATTGAATATTCCTGCTAGTACGTAGCGCATATACAGAGGAGACATACCCTAAACCCTAAACCCTCTATTTGAATCTTTGGGGTATCGGGATGTTACGGGGACTGTACAGGCTTCGCCTTGGTGATCTCCAGTGGTCGGTTGTTTAGGGTTCAGGGTTCATCGAGTTTTTACAGAGGGAACAATTCCTCCATTCCCTACTATCCGTCAGTGAATTGAATTGGGCTGAACATCGCACCAGGAATCCGTCGTTTCGGTTTCTAGAAACATGCATAGCCAGCAACACCGAACCATACACCCTAGGCCTTGGGTCAATCGGCGCGGCTCATCCGCCAGCTCCATGTCTTTAAGTCTGCAGGCTCTCGCAGAACCCAAAACCCTAAATTGTCCTCGTAGATTACATTTACTCTTGTTCCGTCATTCCCTACTAGCGAACCGCCCCCAAACCCTAAACCTTATATATCCGAATGACCCCAGTCTCAGTTGAATTTTCCATTCGATTCCCCATCATTCCCTACTGCCAGCCGCAGATTCCAAACCCTATGCCCTATAGTGGCTTCATGTGCCTTCCCACATTTTCTCCACTTCTCATATATGATCCAAAAATCTCTCATAGAATACCAGCAAGTAAGTGCAATTCCTGGGATGCTTCTTCATCACACCTACACCCCTAAACACTCTACCCGCAACCCTAAACCTTAAGCCCTATGTAGACTCCTAGAATGCTAAGCCCGACGCATCCTGCTTCTATGGGGAAGCTGGTGAGCTTGGGCGGTGCAAAGGCCAGTTTGCCCTCCCTGGAGGATGCCAACACAAGCCTACTCCTTAGCTTTTCATGAGGTGGGGTTGTATTCCACTAAACCCAAAACCCCATAATACCCTAAACCATAAACCTGTAAACCCTAAAGCGAAAAGTCAGAGTTAAGCACCTTAGGAAAGCGGGCTGAATGTTTTTGGAGCTTTGTTAAGCATATATGAGCTACTGCCACTATTAGCCTTATTAAGGGACCCGAAACAGTCCACATAGGGGTCCCTCCTGTAATGTAGTATAGTCCCTAATAGATTCCCTCATAAGGCAACCATGTCCAGTAAATTCTGTAGGAAACCCTAAACCCTAAAATATGAACTCCAGCTGCAAGCTGGCAGAATTAGGGTGTGGGGGTTTAGGGGCTTAGGGGTTCAGGGTATTTGTCCCCGCCCCTTAGAGTTCTCGATTCGTTGGGAAGGAGGATGTGGGAGGTGTGCGTGGGGGTTTAGGACAATTCTTAGTTTGGGTTGCTTGCACGAATCCTGTTTGGGTTTAGGGCTTACTGCGGGGTAGTTGAGAGTATGTTGGGGCCTTCGCGGATGCTGGAATCCTGCTGCAACCTGCCCATGAATCGAGTGAGTAGCATTTTATTGGTCGATACTGGGGTACCCAATATAGAGTAAGATTATATCCTCCTTTTGGGGTATAGTATTTTATATAAGGAATATAATCTTATTAGGTTCAACCACCAAAAAAACGCTACTCTAGTGAATCTAGTAGACTTATAGTTCCTGGTCGAACTACTGAACCCCAAACCCTTAACCGTGATAGTACAGCTGCAGCTTCTGATCTTCCGCGTGACCGCGCCATAGACTCCGTGAAGTCCGACACAGTCCATAACATCTTCTTGCTTCTTTTTGCATTTCATTGGGTTTCAGGCCCAATAATGCATAATCAAATGGAAAGGAAAATGGAAATGACATGGAAACTGGGATTACGCAATGGATTTTTAAGATTAGGGTATACGAGCTACTGTCAACACTAGGCTTCCCAAGGGACCACTCACGGTGGACATCGCGGTATGTCTGGTAGTTTTTACATTCCCTACCGTATTCCTGAGCGGGAACCCATGTCCACTAGTAATGTCAGACATATTGATTCTACTCATATCTTTATACGTATGACTGGACCCTAAACCCCAAACCCTAAACCCCAAACCCTATATACAACTACCAAACCCCAGGAAAAGCATTTTTTCCTGGTCTATCAGGAGATGAGGGGGAGTTGTCTGGTTATAACAGGGGTAAAAAGACTGTATAGAAACCACACAGGACTTACATTCCGGTTCCGGGAACTGCACCAAACTTTCACATAGTCCCCCTTTGAAAGGACAGTCGTCTTCTTCAGGTTCCATCTTATTTCAAGGAGTGTAAGCCCTAAACCCTGATCCTTATATGTGCCTTCATATCCTTATCTATTCCTATAAACCCTTTAAAGGGACCCTACGTACCATTCATATCCTTTTATATTCCAAGAAGCCCATGACAGGGACCCTAAGTAGCCGATGGCGAAGGTTCCTCCGCGCGACAGCAGTCAACAGGAGCCTCGCCCTCGGCCTTTGGGTTTAGTGTTTAAGGTACATAGATAGGACTATCATGCCCCTCCCCTATGCACCCCCGCCAAAACAATGTAAGGCCTGATAAGCCTTCATACGCCTAACATCAAAAAATGGTGCCTAATGAGCCCCTAAACCCTGAACCCCTTAACCTTCAAGTTGTGCGATACTGGGGGGATGCGTAGTAGCCCCATGAATGGGGCTGCGCGGAGAGCCTTTGGGGCCACAGACGATCCTGAAGGTTGCCGCAGCGTAGGGAGTTTAGGGTCTGTGGACTAGGGGTTTAGGGTTTAGGGATTAAATTTGGGTTTAGGGTGCAAATCTGAGGGTAAGATAAAAACACATGTACATAGTAGTAAGATTTTGGTGTAAGCTCAACCCCTTAAAACACTCTGTAGAAAGACAGGATGTTGGTAACGCCGACTTGGGACCCATTACGCCACGCCCGCGGTCCATATCGGCAGCTCTCCCATGCTTAGCCGCTGCGTCGACAAACCCTGAACCCCAAACCATAACCCCCCTAAACCCTAAACTCTCAACCATAACCCCCCTAAACCCTATACTAAACCCTAAACCATAACCCCCCTAAACTTTAAACCATAACCCCCCTAAACCCTAAACTGCGTGCTTAGTTTGGGTATGGTGGAAAGGATATCCATTGTAGGCCCTCGCAATGAAAACCCCCTCCATCCCCAAACCCAATTCCCAATTCCCAGCCATTTCAGGGTTTGGGGCTTTGTGTTTAAGGCTTACACCCGAAACCTAAATCCTCAAACCCTATGTACCTAAGGTTGGAACTGCACAGGCCTCAGCAGTCCGGAGTTCATTCCATGATGCTGGGAGACCATTCAAGGGGTGTCCAGGGGAACTCTGTGTGCTGAGACAGTCTCAAGCTAGGGTTGAGGTGAAGTGGTAGGGGGAAGATATCTGAACAGAAGATATGATTAAGACTCTTTTCATTGAGGGAGGGACAATAATGCGATGAAATTCCTTTCGGGTAGCGCGAGTCCTTGAGGGAGTGTAGAAACAAGAGCCTGACCTCACCCCAAGTAGTACTTATTCAGAACATGGTCCTAACATGGGCTATAGAAGGGATTGGCTTGCCTCTCGTCCACTTTTCGTCTGTTGAAGAAGGAAATCCCAACACCCTACAGACCTCACAACCCCTAAACCCTGGGACTCAAATGAGCTATAGTCTAAACTCCTTAAAGGGGGGTTATATAGGGGATTATATAAGGGACTACTATAGGGGTTATTAAGGGGGATACTAGGAGTTTAGACAGTGGCTCAAATGGCGCAAGATTCCGTACCCACTTGGTGAAAGGGCTCAAAGCAGCAGGCTAACAGCGCAGTCGGTGATGTCAGACCTTCCTCAGTTTAGGGTTTGGGGTTTAAGGTTTAGGGTTTATGGTTCAGGTTCAGAGTGAGTGCCAATTTTCAAGCTTCCGGATCCCCTCTTTCCGCCCCTATACCTGTGGGATCATGCGCTTATGGGGTGTATACAAGGGAGGCCAGTTAGCGTTTAACCTAATCGAATGCTATCCTAAGATGACCTTCCCATTGTGGTATTATCATATAGTCCCCCTTGAGTAGATAGAATATGGGGTATATGGGGACCTTATTAGAATATAGTCAAAGCCATATTCTATCTACTTAAGGGGGACTATAAAATCATATTGAATATGGGGGGGAGGGGAGTTAAGGGGAGGGGATTATACAGCATGGTTCTGTTCTAACCTTGATCAAAGTATTTTCGCGAATCAAAAAGTTCTGCAGAAAATTCCCAAGAAAGCTCTACCCTAAACTCTAGACCCTAAACTCCTATATGAGCTATAGTCTAAACTCCTAGTATCCCCCGTAGTATCCCCAATAGTAGTCCCCTCTATAACCCCTTACATAACCCCCCTTTAAGGAGTTTAGACTACAGCTCATATGCAATGATATAACCTCAAAGCCGCTAGTTGCACCAAAGCACTAGCCAGCAAGTTAGGGATCTTAGCCCCCAAGCGCCGCTGGGCCCTACTTCGAGGTCCTCGTTAGACTGGATAAGTTATAAGGACGAACTTAATAAACTTATCGCCTTTGCCCTGCTGAGAACCACCCATTATCCTCACGTAAACCCATTCTACTCCCCAACAATCTGTTACCCTAAACCCCTATACCCTAAACCCTAAACCTTGAACCTCTAAACCGTAACCCCCAAACCCTAAACCCCAAACCCTGAACCTACCTTCTAGCAGGCCTCCAGGCAAGGCAGGACAAGGCATAATGTAGACCCCTGATTAATCAACCCCTCCCCTTAACAGGGATTACAATGGGGATCCTAATATTAAGGCCATTAAAAGGAGGGGGTTTATTAATCAGGGGTCTACATTAATATGAACTCCTAGTATCCCCCTTCATAAGCCGGAGCCCCCTACATAATCCTCCAAATGAGCTACGGACTAAATTCAGGTTGGGGGATTTATAGGGGAATGTATAGGGTCTTGGGAGGGGACCGAATAAGTGATATACTACAAATTGAGTCGAGGGCTCATATAGCCCCCCTTAAATAGTTTAGGGCTATAACCCTAAACCCTAAACCCTAAGATGAGGCTCTGTATATGGCCCCCGAAGTGCGGGGAGGGGCCTCGCGAGGCTCAAGCTGGGATCCCAGGCAGCTCTGATTCCAAACGTTTAGGGTTTTGGGTTAAGGGTTCAGGGTTAAGGGTTAAGGGTTCAGGGTCTAGGGTTAAGGGTTCGGGGTCTAGGGTTGAGGGTTCAGGGGTTTGGGGTTTTGGGCGTTTAGGGTTTAAGGGTTTAGGGTTTTATACAAATTCTATAGGGTTAAGGTCCAGAGTCTAGGCCGGGTTTTGAGCGAGTATTGTTCGGGTTTCCGTTTTATCTTTGGTCCTATACAACTTGTATTTACCCGGGCTTGAGGGTTTAGGGTTTAGGGTAGGGGAAATTTGGTGATGTTGAATAGATGGGAATTTGGCTCTCAGGGTTTGTATGCTTCGGGTTAGCAGGATGTAGTGGGCAGTTTGGGGTTTAGAGGGTTTTTCAGGATTAAGGTTTAGGCTTTTTCCGCTGCTATGAACTGCCAGAAGCCTGAGCCCCTTGTTGTGGGCACGCCAACGTAAACCCTAAACCCCTAAACCCCCAAACCCTAAAACCCTAAACCCCTAAACCCCTAAGTCCTAAACCCTGAACCCGCATTGGGCAGATGTTCCAGCATGACTTCACGCGGCTCTTGGCTAAGTTGCTGTTAAGGAACTTAAAGGAACTTGCTATGAAATGAGGACCTGGTATTATATGGTAAATCATAACATGACATGGAGCTCCTTCGCACCCTACAAAGCCCCAGGTTCCATTCAATTCCGCAGTCCCTTTTCCAGAGGAACGTCCATTATTGTAATTTCAAAGCCCTGAACCCTAGACCCTAAACCTTGAACCCTATATAACCCATTATAGCAGTTTATTCTATTTTACATTATCCCGATATAACCCCAATGTATCCTAAATTCTGCATCCTAAACCCTCTACACCCCCTGTGACGTCTATGTACTCCCAACCCTCCCCCTGCGGAAAACCCCAATTCTTACCCGTACCTTAAGTTCCTGAACAGCACTCCCGCTTGATGGTGCTTTGCTGTGCAACACCTTAGACCGCCTCGATGCCATTATAGGGTTTAGGGCTTAGGGTTGAAGATGCGGGTACAGGGTTTGAAGGTTTAAAGGCTGTCCATCGTAGCCAGTCTGCGAGCCCGGCATTGCTGGATGCAAGAAAACACTTGGGGTTCAGGTTCTTCTCCGGTCCGATCTATACAAAAATCCCACGCCCTTAACAATAACAATTGCAATGATAATGAGCAATGCCTCCTTGGCATCCCGGCATCCCGGTAATGTAGACCCATGATTAATATGCCCCTCCGTTTACGGGCCTTAATGTTAGGATCCCTGTGATAATCCCCATCAAGGGGAGGTGGGTTATCAGTTTGGGTCTACATTATGCGATTGGGACTGTTTACTGTTAGGGGCTGAGGCGATTCGTGATTAGGGGGAGGAGGTTTTGGCTCCTCCACCTAGATCACCCCCCCCCTCTTTTTCCTTGGTAAATGCATACTGTAGTCTCTCCATCAATTGGAGGACTCCGCTATAGACCCTGACTCATATTCGGGGCCCCCAAAAAATGAACCTCTATTTTGCGGGGGAGACCTCATATGTTCCAAAATGTCCCTGTACATCCCTCTATATCCCTGCATGTCATCGCATTTCTATACAGCGTGCTTGCATGCTCATGTGTTCAAATTCCTGGGAGGTTCCCATAGGGAACCCATCACTTGCCCCCCAACCTCAGCGAGTGTCAATGCAAGCTTCCCAGCTGACCTGGAAGAGTTGCAGCCAAGCTGGTGCTTTGGCGGACATAGGTGTTCCTCAGTAAACAAGGGGTGCTTGTAGAATGTAGGGATATATAGGGACTGCAACAGGATTCGCGGTAAACGTGCCACGCTGTGCACACAAAACATGTCTGTCTTGCCTGGCCTCTGGCTCTGAGATGTCCATTCCCTAGCCAAGGAGAATCATATGGAAGATATTATGTGAGCGGTAGTCTAAACTCCTGAAAGGCGGTTGTATGGGGGAATATATACAGGACTACCATAGGGGTTACTCAGGGGGATACTTGGAGTTCAGACTATAGCTCATATAGGTCCCCTTCAAGCTTCGGGGCTTGTCTGTAGCCATGGTACGGGCGCGAGGGTCGCGCACCCTTCCTTTGTTGGCTGCGCTGGCATTTTTTCGCAGCCTTTGCTGGTTGGCTCGCCCCAATGCGGCTAACAAACACTGGCCTCGTGTTAGAGGCCAGGCCCTAAACCCTAAACCCTATCCTTACATTATTGCAGCGTTGCAGAATTGCAGACGCAAGTTAGCATGCATTGGAGTGCTGCCGGACTTTCCACAGCAGGATCAAACCTCCAGGCTGTGTCTTAAAGGCCTTGAGCAGCACTTCTCATGCAACATGTCACTCCTCATCACAGGCTAACCCTATATACCCGTATATAACCCGATAGATAGCATATACCAAGTGATTGAGGCTTTGGGAATGCAACCCAAAATGCTAATCCCCGAAGCCTCCTATTCCCTTACCCCTAAACTTTAAATCTCCAAATCCTGAACCCCTTATATAACCCATACATATCTTCATACACACACGTCTATATCCTCTCTCTCTCTCTCCCTCTCTCTCCCTCTCTCTCCCTCTCTCTCCCTCTCTCTCCCTCTAGCCGTCTAGTATATGTCCCTATAACCCATTATGACCCTGAACCCGAAATCCTAAACCCGAAATAACCCCAATGTATACACTATTATAATATAGCAGTTTCCATTTTCTTGTCCACTATCCCTATATAAACCCACCCTACTGGCATGAGGCAGCACAGCGAGGCATGCCGAGCCCAAGAGGTCATCATACGAGACATCGCCAGACTGGACAAAATCTGTAGTTGGAGGCACCCATCATATGGGTTTTAAGGATAATACCGAGAATAATTATGGAGAGTCAAACGGGGATGAAAGGAACATGGAAGAGTAAATGGAAACTGCAATTATCATGGGTTATATTAAGCTGTAGTTGGAGGCCGTTGAGGGTTTTGGTTTTCAGGGCTAGGGTTTAGGGGTGATATTAGGGTAATGTCAGGGTTATATTGGGAGAATGGAAAATAGAATGGAAACTACTATTTCGGGTCTAGGGTTTAGGCTGGACCAAATCTGACGTTGGAGGCCTTTGGCCCATTGCAGGGTGTACTGTTCAGGGTTTAGGGCGGAATGGAGAAGGCCTTAAACCGTAAACCCCTAAACACTCAGCCGCGTTTTGGCTTTTGAGTTGGTATTTAGGGGTTAGGGCTTCTGGTGCTCCCTAAACCCTAAACCCCAAACTATTCCCCTAAGGGTCCAAGGACCCAAATAATAAGGTTTTAGGTCCCAAATACCATGGATATTATAGTATTTGGGCCCTAAAACCTTATTATTTGGGTCCTTGGACCCTTAGGGTTCAAAGGACTTTGGGGTTGAAAACCCTCAGGTTGGATCCAAGGCTTGAGGCGCCCTGCATGTGACAATGGATCCCAGGGTTGCTTCCATACGTGGATTGCATATGCATTTACATATAATTTCAGATCGGGTTTAGGGTTTAGGGTTATATGTATATATACCCTATTTCAGATCATATAATGCAATATATAGATTACTCCAAATCATATCATGTAATGTCTGTATGTATATATATATATGCTGGCCCCCCCCAAGATCTACGTTTAGAGTGTTTTTTCGCTTCTCAGAGGAAAATCCTTCCAAAAAT
>CAJNIZ010012814.1:48411-79838 GCA_905231905.1 Symbiodinium pilosum
ATATGACTAATTTCATTCAAAAGTATAGGATTCATCGCTATTTACAGTGTTTTCGGCTGATACAATATGTTCACGAAGATGGCACATGAAGCATTCATGAAGATAAAACAGGTTAGGCGTAGATCTTGGGGGGGGGGCTACCATATATATATATATATCTAGGTGTGCGTGTGTGTGTGGGGGGTACGTCCCTAAACCCTAAACCCTAAAATTGGTTTTGGGTTCCACTTCCAGCTCTTTCCAAGAAAACGAGGGAGATGCTGTGGGCATGTAGTCCACATCCGGGAAGGACACTCATGGCTGCTGTTAGAGAAGAACTGTGGGCATGCGTAGTATAAGACTGGTGTATCATGAGCCGCCCGCCCCTCTAGTTGTACCATTCGGCACGAGGCTTGACGGATTTGGTGAACAGCTTTGGGGGCAATGACGTGGCAGAAAACAGGACGCGGGAGTTTGACGCCATCTCGCCTGAGCAGCTGCTCGAAGGCATTCGCGCAGACTTTGAGGAGCGGCAGTACCTGTGGTCGGGGAATATTGACACAGAACTATACAGCGAGGCCTGTCGGTTCACGGACCCAACGATTTCTTTTCAGGGCTTGTCCAAGTTCGAGTCCAACATGCGCAACCTCAAGCCGGTTGTGGACGCTCTTATCCCAGAGGAAATGCGGAGGTGCGTGCTGCGAGATATCCAGCTCCAGGACTGGGTTGCTGTTAAGGAGTTTATCTTAAATTACTATATTGGGGAAACCATATTAGTCACTATATATACTTGTTATGGTAACTTAGCCCTAAACCCTAAACCCTATATACCCATTATCATTATGGTAACTTAATTTAAGCTCCTGCTCCTTAAATCCCTAAAATCCCACCAGTTTCCATTTCATGTTCCATGTTCTTTTCCATTTGATTCTCCAATGCACGGGGATGGAATAGTAACCTAAATTCTATATTATACCCCAATATAGTAACTTAATTCAAGTTCCTTAAGCCCTAAACCCTAGACCCTATACACCTACTGTGTGCACAGAAAGCAGCACTGGAAGTCTATGCATAGATCCTAAATGGGGAACGACATCGTGCCAAGGAGGCAGAGGCCGGGTATCAGGAGGGCGGAAGGGGGGGAGGTGGCTACAAGCATCAAAAAGCATCAACTTAGACCTGGCACCTGAATGTTTGCAGCAGGGGAGT
This sequence comes from Symbiodinium pilosum, assembly GCA_905231905.1. Lineage (NCBI taxonomy): Eukaryota > Dinophyceae > Suessiales > Symbiodiniaceae > Symbiodinium > Symbiodinium pilosum. Next base: position 49,600 of record CAJNIZ010012814.1, read on the forward strand.
CGGACCGAGGCTGACTAATTCAAGTCGGTGTGCTGCAGTCAAAAGAGGCACGGAAAGAAAACACATGGATCAAGAATTCAGGGTTGAAAGCTCGAGGTGCAATATGTAGGTAGGGCTCAAAGCATGCTTCGGTTTCTGGATTCGCAAATCAGGTATCCGATCCTTACCCTTAGCCAGTGTCACAGCATGTCGTGCACCACGCCTATGTACAGGACACAATTAGACGATAGAGCGCTCATGCTTCGCAGATGTGGAAAAAAAGACCGTCTAAGGCGCATGCCCAGCGGCGCCACAACGGAAAGGCTGGCAGCTTCTGCCCAAGCAAGGAAAAATTCGTTTGGGTTGTAGGTGGGGGGAGGGGGGTTAAAGGGCGGAGGGGCGGCGGGAGGAGGGAGAGTGGGAGGGGTTGTGGATAAATATCCTCACCACCATTTTTTGCAAGCCTTCATAAAGTGCAGGAATTTCATGCGCATTGTGGGGCTGGACTAGGCCGCCCACCACGGGAGGGGGGGGGGGGTCGCCAGAGCTGGACGGGGTCCTGGAGAGGCGAACTTAATTTAAGTTCCTTAACAGCAAGCCAGGACAACGGCGAGGTGGTGGCCAAATGGGCCATGGTGGGCAAGGTGGGAGTTCAACAACAAGAATCCCATTAATCCCATTAAGGTTTTAGGGTTTAGGGGCTTAGGGTGTAGGGGTTTAGGGTTTAGGGGTTTAGGCTTTTAGAGGTTTAGGGGTTTAGGGGTTTAGGATTTAGGGTTTAGTGGGGGCCCTTGTAATCCCCAGCCTCTATATATCCCTAGGGTCCTCAAGAGGCCCTAAGCCCCGAACCCTATGTATCTCTATATATCCCTATCTAAACCCTAATTTGAGAACTCGCGCAGGTAAGTTTGCCCTGGTCACCGCGCATCAATGTTGGAGGCAAGACGCGTTACACGCCAGGAGCAGATGGCCGAATAGAGTCTTACTTCGAGCCTGGGGGTTGCTCCAGAATGCTTTGGTTTTGGGTTGCAGTTAAGGAACTTAAATTCAGTAACCATATTATGCAACCCCTAATGCAAAATAAAATGGAAAATGAAATGGAAACTGGGGGAGTTAGGGGTTCAAGGAACTTAAGTTAAGCCACCATACTATGGGTATATTGTAACTAGTAGGGTTTCCTCAGTATAGTAACTTCGTTTAAGTTCCTTAACAGCAAGTGGTACAGGGTTTAGGCTTTCAGCCTTTGTTTTGCTTTGTCATTTCAAGGGACATAGCTGCAGCTACGATGTGGCTGAGGGGACGTAAAAAGAGTATACCTATTAAGTCCCCTGACCCTAAAGCTTAAGTGACATAATTGTAGCTTCCATCTTCTTTTCCATTGCCATGTATCCCTATATATATATATATTTATACACCCTTTGAAGGGATCCTAAGTCCCTGGGATCCTTCAAGTGGGAAGCCTGGGAGAACAGGGGCATTCTCCCCAAATTCTTTAAAAGGACCCTTCGTCCTAGGAGAAGTGGGACATTCCTGCTGGTGAAGCCCTGGCACAGCTTCTGAAGCCCACGCAGAGTGACGAAGTAGATCACTGGCCTGACCAACTGCTTGGAGCACCTCTGGCTCAGAACTGAGGGTTTAGGGTTTAGGGCCAATTTATCTAAATATTTGTTAGTAAAGCATGTGTACATATACAGTTGTATGTACACATATGGTCAGCAAGTCATTTTAGTTAACGGCCTCTTGGGGATATCAGAGTATTCAAGCCCAACAAGGGATGTGAAATTGCTAAGGTCCAATAAGCTAAGGGATATGATCAATAGTACCCCTAATGTAGAAATGGTCCGGGGGATAAGTGCAGAATTGATGATGGGGGTTGTCGAAAGGTTGGTGCCTTTGCAGGGCTCCCATTGCAATGCGGTCCTTAATGTATATGCGCAGAGAGCACATTTTTGACAACCGTCCAGGTAATCCTTAGTGAAACCTCGTACTTCCCTTTTCATCCCGAGGAAACCCGGCGATGCTTGAGGGTATGCCTATGCAGATACCCCCCGCCCCCCCAAATTTTAGCAACGGTTCAGACGTTGGGGTGTGCAGCTGTTGAGACTTGAGGGCTATAGGGGATGGGGAGTTTTTTGTATAAGGTTTTTTGGCGTCTGCGGTTCAGGATCAAGATAGCAAAGTGAGTTTGAAGGCCTCGATGAGCCCGTTGCGTCCTGTACCCCTTAACCCCTGACCCTCAACCCGTAAACCCTACAAACCCTAAAAGATCAGTCAGATGATCTCAGGCTCCCCCGCCAAAACCCAGCCGCGTGGCGCCGGCATCCGTGCCGGCAGTTCTGCTGCCAGGCTTTGGCAATGATGCCATTGACTACGCTGAGCCTTGTTCCTTTTTGGTGTTGAGGGTTAAAGATTTTAAGCTTTCAAGAGTCAGAAGCTGTGCACGAAGGTACTCTAGTGGATAAAACGGGGGGTGTGACGGGACAAAGTGACGATGCGAGGACGACGCGACGAGCATGTGACGACAATGCGACGACGCGATGTGACCAGGCAACGACGACACGACGAAGAGGCGACGACGACCCGACGACGAGGCGGCGATTGCCCGACGACGATGAGGCGACAACGCGTCGACGTCGTCATGCTGTCGTCGCAGTGTCGTCGCATCGTCGTTGCGCCGTCGTCGCATCGTCGTCGAGTCATCGTTGCGCCGTCGTCGCGCCGTCGCCACACCGTCGTCACACTGAAACAAGCCCTAGCTTTGGCCGAAACTAGGCCTCATTTCGAAAATAAGGCCTAGTTTCGGCCAAACCGTACATTTCGGTGCGACGACGCTGGCGCGACGACGCTGGCGCGATGACGACGTAGCGAGGGCGCAGTGGCACTGCCGTTACGTCGTCGCGTCGTCGTCGGGTCCTTGCCGCGTCGTCGTCGCGTCGTCGTCGTGTCGTCGTCGCGTCGTCGTCGAGTTGTGGTCGCATCGTCGTCGTGTCCTCGTCGGCTTGTCGTCAGGTCACGGTCGCGCAGGTCTTTCGCACCAGTCGCATTTTGAAGTCTCTACTAGTGACTAGTGACTAGTGTACAGCTCTTGACCCTAAATAAATTAGGATTCAGCAATTAGGGTTCAGGGACTTAGAGTTTAGGTTTAGAAGTTGTCGCGGCAAGCAATTGTTTAGTTTGTTTACGCGCATGCTGATCTTGGTGAGTGCAGCATTCGTCCAACTTGGCATACCCTGGGGCCCCAAGCCCCAGCTATGAGAACTTGTTACAGGGATTCCTATTTGGGAGTGTCCATTATATACTCAAGCATCAAGGGTATTCTAGCGTATAGGAAGATCGAAGGTCACTAAAACCCTAAACCCTTAAACCCTAGACCCTAAAGCCCTAAACCCTAGACTCTAAAGTCCTAAGCCCTAGACCCTAAAGTCTTAAACCCTAGACCCTAAACCCATGTTGAACAACACTGTGCTCTGTCATTCCGAGGAGCCGCTGGGTCAGGACACAGACGTGGGCCTGCAGGCCTTACCCTGTATCCTACAGCCTTCTTGGAGGGTTGGGGGGGGACTTAGTCAGTAGGTTATCAATCCTTATAACCCAGATAGAAACCATAGTTCCCCCCAAGGGGGGGTGGATCTACTTACTAAGCCCCCACTGACCCTCCAAGTAAGAACCAATAAGTTCAGTTTGGCGAGGCTCTGTCCAGATGCCTTGTCGACCTGAGGGACCTCTGAAGAAAGTGTTTTTTGGTTTCAGAGGTGTTCAGGATTTAAGGGTTGAGGGCTTAGATTTTTAGGGTTTAAGGTTTAGGGTAGGTACTGCAAGGAGACTCTGGGCGCCGTCTTCAGTCTTGATGATACTGAAAATTGAGAAATACCGTGAACCCTAAACTCCGAAACCCTGCATCCTGAACCCCAAGCCCTAAACTTACTGCGGGCTGGTATTGAATGAAGGAATATGTTGTGTAGGGATTATGTTCCCTTATTCCCTAGTAAGGTCCCTAGTAACCACCAAGAAGTAAGCCGCTAAACCCTTTTTCAGCCTGAGGCCCCTACGCCCGCCGTCCGTATTGGTTTGGACGATGAAGTATGGACCCCAATTATAGGACACCTACATAAACCATATGTACATATTATTTGTATGAATATACATATATATATTTATATGTATGTACAGGCCCTAAACCCTTAACCAGAAACCTTAAACCCTAAGTCCTAAACCCCAAACCCGCAGCCTTTGACCCTAAACCTTTAACGTTCTACTGGGCACCAGGCATGCCTCTCTCGGCGCGGAGTCCAGGCAGCCAAGGGTTTGATGTTTGTGACACTTTTAGGGTTTGGGGTTTAAGGTTTAGGTTAGGGTTTAAGGTTTGGGGGTTTAGGGTTTAGGGTTGAAGGTTCAGGGTGTAAGGTTAAGGGTCTAGGGTTTTGGGATTTTGGGTTTAGGGTTTAAGGTTTAGGATTTATTAGGGTTTACGTAGGGTTTAATCAGGTTTAGGATTTAGGATTTAGGCAGGTCTGTACCCTGAGATTATGGATCCCGAGAAAGAACCCTGGGGTATTACCTTGGTCCATATGAAGTCTTTATTGGGGCCATATGAACCTAAACTCCTTAAAGGGGGTTATATAGGGGATTATATAGGGAACTACTATAGGGCTTATTTAAGGGATACTAGGAGTTTAGACTATGGCTTATATATACCCTGGAGGCATCCACTGTTCCGGTCCAGCGATCGGACTGGCTCAAGGCCGGACGGACGGTCATTTAGGGTTTAGGGTTTAGGGTTTATAGGGTTGAGGGTAAAGAGTTCAGGGTAAACCCTAAAAAGCTAAACCCTAATTTTTCAGGTTTTAAGGTGGAGGGCGATGCATTGAGGGTCCGGGTAGGCTGCGAAGTGTGTAGGGTTGAGGGTGTAGGGTTGACTGCGGGGCGTTCTCTAGAGTCCCCGCAAAGGTTGACTGAGAAATCTTTGCACTACCTTGGACTCCGAAAGTATGACAATTCATACTACGGGGGGTGTACCCCACTGCTGGAAGTTCCTTGAAACGGTCCTTACACAAGCTCTCATGGGTACCTGCGTACTCCGTCGCAGACATTTCCTTGTCATTCCTCAGGCTCTAAACTCGGGTAAGGCGTGGGGTTCAGGGTTTATAAGGATTTAGGGTTTAGGGTTCAACGATTTAGTGTTTAGGGTTTAGGGTTTGAGTTTTGAGAACAACTCCAAGGTCTTTGCCGGCTTGCTGCTAGATCCCGATAGTCGGGCAGGACGCGGGCGGAAGTGCCACTTGCCCAGAGGGTCCATGTAGCCACATAGCATATACTTGGGCCAAAAAGTAGTTATATAGAAAGCTTTGGGACCTAAGTTTAGACTATAGTATGTAGCTACATGGACCATTTGGGTCAAGGTTTAGGTAGGGAACGCCTAAGTTCTACTCAGGTAAGATCCTACAGTCTCTAAAATGCACGTTACAAATTACACCAGTGTTCCGTAATATGCCTACTCAGCCTGAAAACTTCTGAATCCTTGTTTCACTTTCCAGGTTCCATGTCATGTTCAAGTTCTCTTTCCGTTCGATTCCTGCTACCCTACAAAGCCCACATTTGCATATTTATATATATATGTGTGTATATGTAAATACATTTATACATATACTCCTAAGCCCAAATTTCTGCCCTAAGCCCTAAACGACGAGCACCTGCGACAAGCAACAAAAAAAGCGGCCAGCAGGAAATGGCACAGCCGAGACTGCATATGGATGGTATTTGGATCTTGCAAAGGACAACTGGGCAAACTACAGTGGCCTCACCTTCAGAAGGGCGGTTTGTTTAAGAGATCGTCCCACATTGGATCATTTGCAAGTTGTGAAGAAAGTATGACTATGTAGTCCTTATCTAACCCCTAACTATCTCAATAGGTACCTAGGTACCCATTATTCTAAGAAAAATGCCAGGACAAGGTCGAGGAAACGGTGCAGGCTGCTGGGCAGCCTGTCATCCTGATTGGCCACAGTGCTGGTGGCTGGCTGGCACGCGCTTTGCTACAGCGGGAGGGCAAAGAAGCTCGGCAGCTGTGGATATCTTGGGGATGCTAAGAGGCCACCCAGAGAAGTTCAATCCAAGTTGCCGATCTTGTTTGGTGGATATGCGTTTGCAGCATTCAACCCTTGAACACTAGACCTTAAACCCCTAAACCCCTAAACCCTAACCCTAAACACCTAAACCGCTAAACTCCTAGACTATCAACACCAAACCATTTTTTAAGAAAAGGAATGGGCGATTCAGCATGTTCAAGGCCTGGTGTCCCTGGGCACGCCGCATAAGCCACCCCCAAAGGGGAAGATGGACATGACGCTTCTGGGTCAAATGGGAAGTATTTTGTTTGGGGGTTTAGGGTTTAGGGTTAGGGATAGACCCTAATATAGAGTAAGAGTGTATCCTCATTTGGGGTCTCGTACTTTACGTTACGCAATCTTACTGGGTTCAACCACCAGAAATTCCAATTCAAATACGCAAGGGACCCAGGAATCCGGGTTCTTTCAGAGCACACGCCGCTAAATTACGCTACCCCTATATATCTCCATACCTGAGTAGTATTTTATTTGGGGATACTATGGTACCCATTGTAGAGTAAGATTCTATCCTCCTTTTGGGGTATAGTATTCTATATAGGTTCAACCACCAACAAAAACATTACTCACCTGCTGTCAGGGCCGGAAAAAATAGCTACCAGGTTTATTTGAGTTAATTATCCCATGGAGACTCGGTACAAGAAACCCAGGACCAGGACAACAATCATCGTAATTCAGGCCATGGTGGCATTGCAAGCCGTAGTAGCTGAGCGGGAAACTTTTGACCTTTTCCAGGTACATTCTGAGCCCTAAACCTTACACCCGGTAGAATCAAAAGATCTACTTGTCTGGGCCCATTCACTAGCTAGGAAACTGAAACTGTGAGGCCCCAAGGCCTGAGTTTTGGGGTGTAGGGGTCTAGTGTGCAGGGTTTGGGGTCCGGGATTCAGAGTGTAGGATTTTCTCATGGGTCGAGATTGGTTATAGTATCCATTATGTGGTCCTACTTCATTGGTCAATACCCACTTACTCATTTCATGGATTCCCCTATCACCCCCTACCAGAAAATTACCACCCCCTGGGTTTCCTCGCTGGAAATCCCAATATTTCACTCAGGAAGATTTTGGCGCTGTAGGAAAGGGCGGTGGTAGATGAAACATTCTTCAACTATTCCTCCATTTTAGGGGGAATCCTGATATTCAAGCCCCAAACCCTAAGCCATACTCTAAACCTTAAGCCCTAAACCCTCAAACCCAGGCATATGCAATTTGTATGGGGCAAAAGCAATGCGAGAAATCTGCGCCAAACCCCGTCAACACTCCTGACCTGAACCTCTGCTTCGTATAACCCTAAACCCATGAGCGCCCATTATACTCTGCTGAACCCTATACTCTCAAACCTAAACCTGAACTCCTAAGCCTTTAACCGTAGACCTTAAATCCTAAACCTTAAACCCTAAACCTTAAATCCTAAACCTTAAATCCTAGATCCTAAACGCTAAGCCCTTTACACTCTGAGGTTTGGCTGCTTGCGCAATCTCAACAAGGCTCATCCGGGAGCCTACTTCGCTGATCATCTCTTCTACGCGGCTTGGCAGTTTAACCTGCTTAGTAACTTTAGACCCTAAATCCTTGGCACCCTAAACCCTAAACCCTTAGGACCCTAAAACCTAAGCCCTTGGGACCCTAAACCCTAAACCCTAAACCCTTAGGACCCTAAACCCTGAAACCGTTAGGGGCCCTAAACCCTAAATTCTCAGGATTTTAGGTCCGGGATTGCGGGTTTAATCTGCTTAGTCCTTTCCTTGTGACCTTCAACACTCCCCGCCCCTGTTTTAAACTTGACAAGGTCTTTTGAGGGCGAATATTTAGAAATGGGGGCTAGGGGAGGTGTCAGAATGGATTAGTCGCTTCAGGGCGCAGGGCTTAAGGCCACTGACTTAGTAGAAAGAGGTTTTTGGTAAGCCCCACCCTCCCTTTGAATATGATTCTTTTACGGTCTTTAGTATAGGGGATGGGGTTACCAGAATCCTTTGTCTAGATTTCCGAAGTCTAGTAGCATGATATTTCGAACGCTACCACCACTCTCCCTTTATTAGTTTATAGTTGACTACAGATTACAACTCGCTGAAGTACTAGGCTCCGCACTACTCAGAGTCGCACAGGTTTTCTTGTACCAACGGGTTGATAGCAAGAATCCTGCAAGACCCTGGCAGCTTGTACATTCACCTTGAGTTATGGTAATCTGATATACTAAGGTTATCCAGATTTTTAGGTACAAGCCCTAAACCCCAGACCCAAAATTTTCGTACAAACCCTAAACCTTAGACCCTCAACCACTAGGTATCCGTGGCCGGGGATGCAGTTACGGGCCAGAAGATGGAGGGCAACATCCCCATCGTGGAGCTCATCCAGCCGCTCTACAATGGGGTTTAGGGATTTAGAGATTTAGGGTTTAGGGGTTGGGGCTTAGGGTTTAGGGTGTAGGGTTCAGGGTTTAGGGTTTAGGGTTCCATCTGGGGATTGTCCTAAATTACNNTATTTGGGTTCCTATTATAATACGGGGCCCTATACAAAATTTAGGGAAACTTCCAATCTACTCTGGGCTTTCGTGCTTAGGGCTTCATCTACTGTACACGCTGGAGGGTTTAGGGTTTAGGGTTTGGGGGGCATGAAAACCTGGGCCCACACTGTTACCGCACGTATGTTCAGGCATATCCGCAGAAATATAGGAAGTGGCAAGAAAATGGCAGCCTATAAAACACCCAAAATAATCCCTATAGTCCATTCTTCAATGACTGGAGGAAATCTTGCACCACTTAATTAAGGCCCCCAACATACTGACGTTTTACACCCTAAACCCGCATACGATTGATTCTAAAAATCCTGCATGACCCTCCTATACTATAATACCATAATTCCCAAGGTATAAGGTACTGACGGTCATGCAGGATTTTTAGTATCCACCGCAGGGTATATAGGGTGGTGCAAGATCTTCTCCATCCAGGGCTTCATTTCCTATAACCACCAGCCCAGTAGTGAAGAGCTGTGTTTGGAGCCAATACCCCATATGAGCTGAGGACTACACTCCTGAAAGGGGGTTTACATAGGAGGTTATGTAGGGGACTGCTGAAGGGTTATCAAGGGGTGTATTAGGAGTTAAGGCTATAGCACATATGAGCTGAGGACTAAACTCCTTAAGTGGTGGGGCTATATATGGGATCATATAGGGTGTAGGGTTATATGGGGGGTGGTATAGGGGAGTATTAGAATATTATAAGGGTCATTCAGGGGGCACACAAGGAGCGTAGACTATAGCTCATATGAGCTGAGGACTTAAAGCTAGGTTGGGGCGACCTATTCTGGGATATATACGCGGGTATAGGGGACCTATCAGTCCGCGGGTCATATTGTCAATCTAATGACCCTCATTAAGCCCTATAGTCGTTGACATTCCATGTTCCATGTTCTTTTACGTTTGATTCTCCCCTATTAGGATACCATACCCCTACAAGTTGTAGCTTCCACATCATGTTCCATTCTCTTGTCCGCTTCATTCTCCATTAGTGAGATGTGTAGGGACCCTAAGCCCTAAACTCTAAACCATATGGTAGTTTCCCTAAATAAGGGGAACCCAATATAGACCCCAAAATACTATAGTCCTTAATATAGGGACCCCCAAAATGGTACCCATAAATTTGGGAAACCCCCATATACCCTAAACCCCTAAACCCTAAACCCTAAACCATATCATGTGCTTGTCAGGTCGCCTTCCCCGGAGTCCACAGCCTGGAACAGCTATGTGGCCTTAGGCAGTGAAGCAGAACAGCAGGGTTAGGGTTTAGGGTTTAGGGTTTAGAGAGGGTGTTCGGTGCAAAGATTACCTAGGGATTATGTAGGGACATGCAGCATTAAGAGTTTAGGTAATTAGAGGATTATTGTTATCCCAACCCCCAAATGAGGACCCCATGACTGTCGTATGATTATCATAGTAGTCTCCGCGGTGTAGAGGGTGGGGTTGCCAAAATCTCCTCAATGTTTAAGGTCATATGCCAGAAAAAGCGCGGAACCCAATTGAAGGGATTCTAGTCGGAACCCCAAAGCAAAAAAGACAAGAATATAGTAGGCATGTTATAGGAATATACCTACCAGGGCATTATGTTCCTAGTATATTCCTATTTGGGGTTCCCATTCGGGGTGATTACCCCCACATATGGCTGCATATCCCCACAAATCACCAGTTTCCTTCATGTTTATCACCATTACAATAAAAAGTATCATGGGCAAGCCTCATTGCAGTTATCCTTCTTAAGTTTCCGGTATCTGTATTCGTAGAAGTGTATTTGCCATTGATTCGCGGCCTCCGTATACAGCCCAGATTAAGCTGGGATAAACCCTGTATGAGCCCTGGTAGATGAACCCATATACATCACACATTCCTACCCCAAACCCTATCACTTGCGCCATAAACCGTACTACACCCTAAACCCTACACTCTCTGCCCTAAACCCTACATATATATATATACCCTAGGCCTCTTGTCACCTGAGGTGGAGTGGGGAATGCTACTGGGGACGGCCTGGTACCAGTAGACTGGGCCCACCTGCCTGGAGCGGAGCAAGTCACTTGCTTCTAGTTTCGGGCTTAGGATTTAGGATTTAGAGTTTAGGCTTTAGGGTTTAGAAGGATTTAGGTTCTAGGGTGTAGTTTAGACTTTAGGGTTTAGGGTTTTAATGAGCTGGAGATACCTGGAGCGCTGATGAATGTAGGTTATACAGGGGTACATTGGGGATTGTAGGGTTGATGTGAGATTTAGAGGGTCTAGGGTTCACGGTCACAGGGCTTTGGTAAGACTAACCCCCAGAAATTCAGCCCCTGCCATAATCATAAAGCATGTATGTATATGTATATATATATATGTAATTATATATATATATGTATACAGATATGATAGTCATGTGTATATATATATATACATGTGATAGCTATAGGGTCCTAACTTGGCCGCTTGCAGGCTTGAGGATCAACTTTGAGTCGTGAAGGCAGAATCGCTTTTTCTCCCTGCAGGCCTCCCCCGAAATCAAGCATAACAGTTTCACAATAAATGAGTAGGGTTTAGGGTTTAGGCTTTGGGCGGGATTCTCATCCAGTGCCACTCCAGGCGATACGACATTTCCTTGAAAAAGGACCATGCAATCACCAGTAGTTACTGGTAGCGCTGCCACTCTTACAAGATTACAGCTCCTGTTTCTAGCACTCCTCTATTTACCAAGCCCACAGATCCTGAAACCCGTAGCCCGGGCGTTTTGAAAGCTTTAAGCTCTAGACCCTGAAATCTAAACCCTGAAGCCGTAAATCCTAAACCTTAAAATCCAAAACCCTAAGCTCCAAAACCCTTAATCCTAACACCCGAAACCCTTAACCCTAAAACCCCAAGACTCTAAACCCTGAGCCCCAACACCTGTACCCTAAGACCCTAAGAAACCCTAAAACTCAAATCCTTTAAGCCCCAATGACACGTTAAGACATTATGGTCAGGTCACCCTTGAGGGCTGCCTTCACAGCATCAACGTGGCGGGAACCACGCGGCCCACAAACCGCTTCTTGGGTTTAGGGTTTAGGGTGATGGTTGGTGCAGGGTTTAGGGGTTATAGAACCAGGACCTTCCTTGTACCCTTAATTGGGGATATATGGTCCCTAATAGCAGGTACTTAGGCCCTAATAGGGGGTAGGAGGAGGGTCTAGGAAGATAGGGGTTATAATGGAATATGGGATTTCGGGTTCAGGGTTTTCGAGGGTTTAGGTTTAGGGTGGGTAGAGTTGCCAGGGTAGGGATTATGTATGAAATTTACAGTCATACGGACCAACACATGGAATATGAAATCGAAACTGTGGTTGCATAGGGTTTAGGTCTGTCGCTGAGGGTCCATGGGCCCGACATTTAGGTATGTGGGAATTGGGCACTTTGAATTTTAGCACAGTTTAGGGGAAGTACATGATTGTTGGGTGTTTGGATCGTTTGGGATAAGAAATTTGGCTTCCCTAAAACAGGTTATTTAGGGGTAAAGATTTTAGAGCATAGGGCTTCTCTGAGGGGATTTCCTGCGTTGAGTATTATGATTTTGGCTCCCCCGAGTGATGCAAACTACCAAACCGGGGCCTCCCTTGAGTATTAATCCGCACAAAGTTCAGATGGCCAGGATAATTGTTGCAGGGACCCCAAAATGAACACTAATTCTGTGATAGGAGATTGAATGTGCGACCATTTCTGTGCTGCCAAACAACCCGTTTGTGGGCATGCATGTTGAGGGGTCAGGGCCCTTGATCTGTTTGCATTTGTTTGGCCCCCAGCAGATTTCCATGCCACCTGATCTGGATTGGTTGTGGGTTGGTTTTTGCTCAGCACAGTCTGTGCCAATTTAGGATTTGCCTCGCAGGCTCTTACTTGTGCGAATATTTCGTGGATGAATGGGTGGAGAAGGTCCTTGACAGCGTTCGGGAAGGTGTACCAGAAGTACCTGAGGCTGCAATTCGCTAGCAGCATTGATATTCCTGTTTCATTTGGGGTCTTGGGCGCCAGAAAGTGAGGGTTGGGCTGCCACCACAGCAAATCCTTCTCAAGTAAGATTTCTGACATGTTATTGCCTGAGGAGGACATGTCGCTGATATCATGTGTTTTCATCCAGCCAGAAGACGAAGAAATGTCAGCCCAAGAGTCAGAAGGAACCTGATTTTCCACAGCACTGCCGCATTTTCCGACACGGCTCACTCGAAGCCTGTCTCTTAGCAGCAGGCTTGTGACAAATCCGAAACCCGCGTTCATGCAGAGGGCCTTGTGGAAAAAAAGACTTGGATGCAGAAGCTGCGCCTGCTGTTTCCCAGACTCAGTATTCCAGTGTCCCAAAATATGAACTTCTCAAGGGGTATCCTACACTCCGTGATAAAGACCCGCGTGATCCTTTTCCAATCATGGAAAATGGTTTATCATTGCGCCTCGCGGGCGCTCCCTTTCCAGTCCTGAGCCCCAAACCGTCAACCCTGCTCCCCCTCCTTCTTTCCCTCCACTGGCAGGGAGTAATTGGGTTTGGATCTTTGGAATTATGAAATGAGAAGTGATTCGAAGAGTCAGAGCAAGGTCCATAAGAATATTCAAAGGGCTTACAAGAGGACAAGGAACAATAGAGGACCAACGCGGGCTTTGTGGCGAAAATCCAAGGGAGGAAGGGAGAGAGCACAACCGTGTATCCCGGGGTCTTTGAAGCGTAGCTCCCCCCCCAGTTTGACAACCCATGCAACCCTAAATCCTAAAGGGCTATATGGGCCATAGTCTAAACTCCTTAAAGGGGGGTTATGTAGGGGATTATATAGGGGACTACCATAGGGCTTATTAAGGGGGATGCTAGGAGTTTAGACTATAGCTCATATGGCTATATAGGGTCCCTTTAAAGGGGTTATGAGGCCTACATAGGGCCCTAAAGCCTACCCAACTTGGAGTGTCAAGGGGACTTCGTAAAAAGGTGAATAGCCCCTATAACCCATGTAGTAAGCCTAGTTATCCCCATTATTAACCTACTTGTTAAGTCCCCCTGACCCTCCAAGTAAACCCTAAACCCTCAACTCTAAACCTTAAACCTGAAACCCTAAACCTTGAACTCCAAACCTTAAAGCCTAAACCCTAAACCTCAAACCCTAAACCCTATAGACTCTAAACCCTAAACCAGAAAGCCTAGATCCTACACCAAACCCTAGACCCTATATATCCCCATTATAGTAGTTTCCATTTTATTTTCCATTATCCCAATATAACCCCTATATAAACCTTATATACCCCTATATAAACCCTATATACCCCTATATAATCCCTATATACCCCAACTAAACCCTAAGCCGCGTTTAGTCTTGGCCGCGCTTGGAGTGCCAAGGCCTGCAGCTCTATGACAACAGAGCGGACATGCCCGGGTCACCAAGATTTGAGGGGTATATAGGGGTTATATAGGGATAATGGAAAATAAAATGGAAACTACTATAATGGGGTTATATAGGGTTTAGGGTTTAAGTTTAGGGTTAAGAGTTTAGTGTTTAAGGTTTAGGATCTAGGGTTTATGGTTTAGGATTTAAGGTTCAGGTTGAGCTTAGGGCTTAGGATTTGCTGACGTTTGTCAAACGTATGGTTCTTGTTTGCTTTTTCCCATGTAACAGCACGGCACCTAAAATTTCAGTTAGGGCGCCAACCGAAGGAGTGTAACTTGACAAGCCTCCATTTGTGCAGCCCCATTGTCCTTTTGACGCTCTCATCTTGCAGAGGCCACTAATGGGTGGCTGTCATTCTTAATATGATGGTCCTTGTGATTCATACTTGTTTCAGCTTACTGCCACTAATACGATCACTAAGACTATTTCGGTTTGTGTACTTGTGATGTTATGAAGCCGCTGATCGGGGCCGCTAGCATCAGACAGATTTGGTGGTCTCTTGATTTGAGGGCTTCAACCCTAAACCCTAAACCCTTTTCTAGGTTGGGTATGGTTGGGTTAGGCCCCATGTAGTGGTACTAGGGGAATGCATGGGGGCCCTACGTAATCCAAGTACCACTATCCCTTAGGTGGACCCCCAACCTGTAACAGTTGTATAATAGGAATATAGGAGGACCCGAATATTCCATTACCTCTTGTAGTCACAATTGCTGCGTGGGGGGTCCACCTAGAGTATCCCTTGTGTTCACTACCGCCAACCAGACAAGTGCAGGCATGGGCTTTCTCAGAATCATCCGTAGGTGAGTTTAGGGTTTAGGGCTTGGGATCCCGACAATCCTGGCGTACAATAATCGTTGCCCTGTTTTGTAACACACCGCATGACCATGCCCGACTGCTCTTCTTTTGTGGAAAACTCCAAACACCAAATCAAAGCCGCAAGATCTCCGCAGTAGATAGCCAGAAAGCTAGAACTTCAGTATCCTCCCACTCTTGCCCTAAGACCTTAGGAAGAGGGAGATGTATCATAAATCATCAAATTTCCACCTTCCTGTATGTAGTCTTTCACTGTAAGCTCTTCTTGGCATCCAGAAGTAGAAATAGTAGGGAAAACCAAGTTATCGCCAGGAAGTGTCCTATCTAATGCATGGTAAATATGCCTGCCCCGGACGCAAAATCCCGATATCATCCCAGTTTACCTGTCGCTTGCATTTTCGTTTTCGTGTGCCATTCCACTATCCTAACATGCACCTGCATACCCCTGTATAAGCAATCATTGTGATCGGACATGCTTGTACCCCAAGACCCTAAGCCCGGAATCCTATATGTCCTTATATGAACTGTAGTCTAAACTCCTGAAAGGTTGGTTCTATAGGGGATTATACAGGGGAGTATTATTGGGCATATGAAGGGGGATACTCGGAGTTTAGACTCTAGATCCTACGTCCTCATATCATCCTTTTGAAGGGTGGGTTCCTATTGACCCACTACTTGGAGGGTCTGGGGGACTTAGGAAGTAGGTTAATATTCGGGATAACCAGGGTTACTATATGGGTTATAGGGGTTAATTATTCACGTACTTACTAAGTTCCCCTGACCCTCCAAGTAGTCCCATGAAATGTGTCACTGTTGTTCCTGACCTCAGACCCTGAACCCTACTTGAAGGTTCATGGGACTTATATGATCCGCTACAGAGGTTCATGTGATAAGCCCAATTATGAGTGTTTGCCACTGCACGTGAATCCTTGAAGCTTGAGTGCTCGAGCCCACTTTCCGGGGGGATGCTTTGATCGGGGCAGCGTGGCAACCTGACTGGGTTTAGGATTCTTAGGGTTTAGGCTTGGGGTGATAGGTTTAGGATCTAAAGGCTGGGGCCTGGGTTATGAAGTAAATGAAGAAAAAATGGCTTGGGATCTTTCAGGTTTTACGGGGTTGGGAATTCCGGTTTGAAGGTTTAGGGTTTATGCTGGAGGCCCACATGGACAACAGTAGTTAGGCAAGGATAAGATGGCATTCGTCATTGACAGCAATGCGAAGCAACAATCGCCGATCATCGACTACAATACAAGAGAACCAAAACTTCCAACGATCCTTTGTACTAAGGGACGTTTCGCTACCCCAGCCCGTAAAAGCGAGACCGTATAATAGTCATATCATAGCTATAGGGTCCTTATAGGGGTTGGGTAATTCAAATCCCCGTCACTCTGCAGTAGAGATAACAGAGGTCTGAGATTCCGAGAAGGCCCCCGACAACACGCAGACCATGTTCGTTGATTGGTTGGGATTCAACGTAAGTCTGGGATACTTCCTCCCGGTATTCTGTAAACAGTCCTGATGTTGATTCCACAGGAAAGAGAGTCCTGACGTTGATATTCCCGAGCTAATGACCCCAGTAATATCATTTACGGCTTTTCCTAGAACACCCCTGAAGGAGCCGTGCCCTAAGGGTCCAAGGACCCCAATGATAGGGCTTGAGGGCCCAAATACTATAATATCAATTGTATTTTGGCACCAAAACCCTACTATTTGGGTCCTTGGACCCTTAGGGGTGTGGGCTCGTGACTTCGAGAGGCCATGGGAGTTGGGCCAGTGCGTTTGGTGCTCCTATCATCCTTGCACAAACCGTAAGGCCCAAGGACCCAAATAATGTGGTTTTAGGGCCCAAATACCATTAATATTATAGTATTTGGGCCCTAAAATCCTATTATTTGGGTCCTTGGACCCTTAGGGTAAGGCAGCTACTAAGGCCCTTTTTATGGCGCGATACACGTCCTCTAAAGCCGCAACATAGCCCCATTTAACCCCTTTCTCTACCAACAGAGCAATAGTTTTCGATAGCCCCAATTGGAACTCCGAACAAAATATTGATGATATCCTGAGAGTGCGCTTACGCATGCTTCACAAATCCCCGTATCATCCCAGCGTCCACTTTTTTTACATGCTTGACACCTTCACTGTTCTAAATTCCCCGATATGCCCCTTATGTTTCCATATCATCCCCAAAACCTGAACTTGTCTGGATTATCCCTGATAACCTCTATCCCAAAGTCCTTGCCTCCGCGCTAGACCCAAGGTCATTCCGCATTGCGCATGCAGTACTCATCCACTTCCGCTATAGTATGACATGATATGATATGTTCTCAGGATATTACCACAGTACATGGAGCAGGAGCATTCAATATTAGGAGGGGGGGGGGTTTTCCACGTTTGGGTAAGGCAGGATTTCCTAGTATTTACCGTAGGGCCAATGGTTACCCGTGCAGAATGCTTATTATAGGGGGGGGTTAGCAATATTCTCTCACTACCTGGACCCCAACAGTATGTAAGATAATGGCCCTAAAGCCCCAATAACAGCCATAAAGGCCATTATTTTACATACTTTTAGGCTTCAGGTAGTGGTTCTTGGAGACTAAACCCTAAACTCTAAACCCTAAACATCTTCTCATCTAGGCACCTGCGCCGCGCGAAGATCTTGTGCCCGATGCCTCGCAGCTCCTCCAGGCCGGGGGGCGGGGGGGGGGGGGCCACAGGGTTTAGGGTTTAGGATTTAGGGTTTAGGGTTTAGGGTTTAAACACAGTTAAGGGCTAGAGTTTTGGGCTTCGGGCATAAGGATTGAGGTTTAGACTGTGGTCACCTCGTTTCAGGGTCCCTGTCCCTCGGGATCCAAGTATACGAATAATACCTACATTGGGCCTTAAAGTCATAGGGTTTAGGGTTTAGGGTTTAGGGCCCCAAAGTCTGTAGATATTACCTACATTGGGCTATTTGGATCCCCAGGGAATGACCATAAATCCAGTTGTGAAATAAGGTGATTGCGGTGGACAAATCCATAGTGTAAACTCCTAGTATCCCCCTTAGTACCCCCTATAGTACTCCCCTATATAACCCTTATATGGATCCCTAGGGTGTACTAAAGGCTGTATTACCTGGTTGCTCGGGACAGCAGTGTTGAGAAGCTCCCAGGTCTCGCAGGCGGTCGAGATCCGGACGGAGGCGGGTTTGAAGGTTATGTATACATATGGGTAGTTGTCAAAATGATGGTCCCTTTTTGGGTACCCTAAATAGAAGGGGTATATGTTTAGGGTGTAGGGGGTTTAGGGTTTAGGGTTTAGGGGGTTTAGGGTTTACGGTTGAAGGGTTATAATACTTGTAAAGAGACATATACAATATCATATACACATTCTTCCCCCCTTGGCCGTTGCTATTCTGCCAGTGCTAGTATCATTTCCAGGGCCCTAAGCCCTAAACCTCACGGGGTTGGAAGGTTCTGTTCAGGGTTAACCTAAACCCTAAACCCCTAAACCCTAAACCCTAACCGGGGTAGGGTCGGGCTGGAAGTGGGCGGATGAGAGGGAGCAGCGCTCCCTTCCGGATCATGAAGTAATCTAGACTCATGATTAATAAGCCCCCTACCTGAACCCTAAAAGTATGTAAAATAATGGCCTTTATGGCTGTTATCTGTTATTTTACATACTTTTGGGGTCCAGGTACCTTTAAGGGCCTTAATATTAGGATCCCTATTATAACCCCTATTAAGGGGAGGGGGTTTCTTAATTAGGAGTCTACATGAGGTAGTCGAGAGTCAAGTTTGCGGTTCCTTTTTGGGTTGGCAAATATAGCACGGCCCCTGATACTCAGGATGCCGAAGAGGGACCAGAAGTTTGAGGACTTCTCTGAAAGGTAACTCCCTGACATTGGCATGGTCTTCATTGCAGTCGTTTTATTCTTGCATCTGGTCCAGTTTGTACAAAAACGTCTTGAAGAGAAGCCTGGACTGAGGCAATGCGAATGCAGCAGGAGTAACAGGAGAAAGTTGACAAGTGTGACAGAACTTGAAGACCGATGGCAATCTTTTGATGCACGCAGGAGGAAGGTTTCAAAGCCAGCATGAAGAACATGTCAATCAGAATCATGACGAAAGCGAGAATCAACGCAGTCGTGTCCGACGCATGTGCTATCATGCCTAGTGCGTAGTTACTAAACCCTAAACCCCACACCCTCACCCTACACCCTAAATCTAATTAGAAGAGGGAATAGGTGAATGCATTCCTCTTGCTCTCCCTATCTGAGTATGCAATCCCTCTAGTGAGCCCTGCAACCCGTTCACCCATTCCCTAGGCTCTAAACTCCAACCCCCAAAGCCTACACAACGTGATAGCTTCCATTTTGTTTTCATTGCCCCTTACTTAGTATGAGTAATGTAGAAACCTGGAATGCCAAGACTGTTCCCAACGTTCCTGATTTATTCTACATTCTAATCATATACCGCCAACGCCCTATTCTGGGATGAATAGCGCAAGAACTTCATTGCCATCAAGAATGATCTTTGCACCATTCTTGACATCTTGAAATAGGATCTTGAGATGCAATGACAAGCCATGCCGAGCGTAATGCATTCGCGGACTTCTAACTGGCTTATTAACTGACTGTACAAATCACTCTTGTCTTACCTTCCGGCGAACCAGACTCAGGCTCGTTTTGCCGCCAACGCCCTGTTCTGAGTATTTTTGCCTCTGCAATCCCAGTACGCCCCAATGTACGCCCAATTTCCATTTCATGTTTTATCGATTCTAGCCCCTAAGCCCTAAGCCCTAAAGAATATCGCGGCTTCATCTTCTTGTCCATTCCCTACCCTTAACCCTATCCTACACTCGCTTGCATTTTCTTGTCCATCTATCCCAATTTTGGCCTCCGTACCCCATACATATCCCCTTACTGCCCTGTAGATATCATAGCCTTAAACCCTGAGCCCTAAACTGGTTGCAAGGCGCTCGGGCTCGCGCTCCTTCGACAGGCGGCGGTCGCCATCGTTTCGAAGGAGGTCTAACTCCAGACCTAGCCCAAGGAGCCAGCGGGAATAGGGGGGTATGGTGTTTACAGTTTTAGGGAATAGTGTGTTGATGTACTTCATGCAGGGCTGCTACAAGGGAGATGAAGAGAAGGTCGAAAGCATACACAATGGAAGCAAAGTTTGAGTTGCTGGTGCCTTTTCGCGAGCTCTAGCAGATTGACGTGCAGGGTCCAACGATGGGGACCCCAATCCGGGAACCCCCCAACTATAGTAGGAAGGATCTAGGAATCTTATCGTAGTGTAAGGACCCTCGTAAATATATTTTTCTACTATGTATTCTTGGGATTCCCGGTTTGGAGTCCCCAATAGAGTCCTTTTATACAATAAGCCGCCCCAAGCCCAAAACTCTGAATCCTAAACCCTACACTAGTGCAAGACTTGCCAAGCAGTCGCCGTGTTGCGGACAGGAGGCGAGAAAGAAGGGCCTCACCCCCCAGGCAGCACATGGCGGGGGGCTTTCCAAAATTAGGGGCTCCTTGAAAGGAGTGCCCAGAATCTATGGTTTAGGGTTGAGGGTGTCCCTCATTTATGGAGACACTGGCATTTCTATGAATACTTATGTACAACCTCTAATATGAGCCTTAAACCCCTGAACCCTAAACCCCGTAACCAAAACCCAAACCCTAAACCCTAAATCCTATACCCTAAACCCTTCATGATCCTAAGATCATGCTTGGAGAAAAGGTCCCACAAAAAAAAAAAAAAAAAAAAAAAAAACTCCATGATCCACTGTAATCCCCCATGCATCCCGAGGATGCCAGATGTCAAGCAAAGTTGATGAGTGACAACTTGGGGTTTTAAGGTTTGCGATTTAGGAATTTAGGGTTTGGAATTGAGGGTTTAAGGTTTGGGGTCTGGTGTTTAGGGTTTAAGGTATGGGGTTTTGAGTTCAGGGTTTAGGGCCTAGGGTTTCGGGTTTTGAGCTTTGGGTTTGGTGTTTAGAAGGCTTGGGGATGTTTAGGGCTTTGGGTGCAGCACCCTGACTTGCCAATGGCTAGTCCAGGAGTACTGTGCTCGTGGTTTAGGTCTAGGGTTTAAGGTTAGAATTGTGAATGCTGCAGCACATGGATAACACTTGTGTTCCGCAACGCGCCTGCATAGTCTTTGCATGGTCTGCCACATGTTTGTTTCCTCAATAGGTGGTTTTGGAAGAACAGCTGCCGCTACTGTAGAATACTGTAGAAGCATGACTCTTTACGGACAATCAATAATTTCCCTCAAAGCTACACTTATAATCCTTTGGTACTAATATCAAATACCTTGCCACCCCTAATTTCAAACATGGCCCTCAATATACAAGGTCTCTTATACAGCAGTATTTGATATTTGGGGGTGGGCTTTTTTTTCGTATAAGTGGATCAACTGTAAAGTCTCTGGCCCGCCCTGCTTTTCTGAAGCATCGATACAGGGCCTCTTGGACCAGCACTAAACAATTTCTAGTTGTTTCCATTCTCTTTTAATTTGTCCCCTCTATAGCCGTGTATAATCTAGTATATCCTGGGTAACCTTAAAATTCTCCATTACCCCTAGGCAACCCTACACACTCCTGTATATCCCTTGGTGACCCTAAACCCTAAACCCTAATACTCCCAGTAGCTCCTATTCCTCCGCCTAGACGGAAAGAGACGCTGGACCGGCCTCCGGTCAGTTCCCCGTGTGAGGGCTGTAGTGCTTCGGGTTTAAAAGGGTGTTTTAGGGGTATATGGGGATGTACAGGTTTAGTGTTTAGGGTTCAGGGTTTGGAGATCAGATCTTAACATGGTAGCAGCGCTTCGGAAAACCTGAAGTGCCCTGTATTCACGGAGGTGCCCAGACATGTCCAAGCAAAATGCCCAATGGATCATGGGTAGGCAGCAAGGACCGAAGGAACGGTGCGCTATGGGTATGAGATAGCAGAGCTGCCGCTATACTGGGATGTGCGGGACGCTTCCACTCTGGGCGCGGTGAGAAGGTGTTCGACTACCTGACCCAAGCTCGAAAATCTTGGACGCGCAGGAATTTCGCTTTCGCCTTGCCAGGAAATGCCTATCCTACAAGAGCTTGAGGTTCATGGTTCAAGATTCTTCAGGAACTGACATTAAGAAGCCACATGTTTGATGACCCTCTTTTCTGTTCAGTAACAGCAAGCCAGAGACCTTTTTTGTTCCTTAATAATAGCAACCCAGAAAGTCAGCAAACCTAAGCCCCTAGACCCCTAAACCCTAGACCCTAAACCCTAGACCCGAAACCCCTAAACCCTAACTCTGCCAGGTCGCCTCAAAAGAGAGCCCAACCGAAGCCCGCACCCTCGGATTCTCGGTGCAGATTATGGGGTTAGGGTTTAGGGCTTCAGGGTTTCAGAGGTACCTAGGGATTAGATAGGGGCTTATACAGAGGTATCCAGGCGTTGTATAGTACAAGGATTATACAGGGTTATATAGGGTATTGTGGAAAAGAAATGGGAAGCGACTATTGAGGGTGTAGGGTGTAGGGGTTCGAGGTTTAGGGGCTTGCGCGTCTAGGGCTCAGGATTCAGGCTTTAGGGAGTTAGGTTGGGCTCATGCAATGTAACGGGAGACTCTGGGTAATGGTGGTAATCACCTCCCCGTAAAATTAACCCCTCTAATATCGAACATTCACAATGTGGTGTACTGGTATACCAGGGTATATTGGGATATCTAAGGTTCGGGGGGTGGGGAGATATCTAACATTAAGGGGGAGGGGATTAATCGAGAATCAGGGATGTTTGGGGAAAGTTGGAAGCCTCTCGAACTCAGCGGTTTTTCTGCTGCCTCTTGGGACTGAAGAAATGCGTAGGATTCCGCAGTGTTTTGGGTTTAGGGATTTTGCAGGACTTCGAAGATGCAGGCGCCTGAATAGTTAGGAAGCTTATCCTTACGGAGTTCTCTAGGAATTGAAAGTGGCGCAATATCTCTGCAAACTCATCTTCTGTCCTTACACCCTAGGTAGATGTAGGTAGGGTATTGCAGGGTTGGCAGTCCCGGGTACTTTTTCATTTTGACTACCCATGGCCATCCACACAGGGACGGTTCCCGAGCTAACTTCGGTGCCTAAGGCCTATACACCTTGAACTCCCGAAGCTTACGCGCTGTAAATAGCAGTTCCCAAACGGTACACCTAAACCCCTAAACCCTTAAAACCCTAAAAACCCTAAGCCCTATAGCCCTAAATCTTAACCCTAAACCCTAAAACCCGAAGACCCTAAACCCTAAAATCCTAACCCCTAAACCCTAAAACCCTAAACTCTTTTATGGCTGGAAGGATCCTCCGGAGCTCGGCAAGGCTCGGATAGTGGATGGTGCGCCGCTGAACACTGGCAGCTTTGTCCCGGTTACACCTGTTCTGTGTATAGTCCCTCTTGAGTAGAGTGGTCCCTCTTGAGTAGAGACCCTGCTAGGGTTTTGGGATTAGGGTTTAGGGATTAGGGTTTTTGGGCAGCTTTGTCGCGGTTACCTAGGGTTATATTGGGGTTATATAGGGGTTCTAGGGTTTAGCGTGTATGGGGTTATATAGGGGTTAATATATATATATATATTAATATGGATTATAGAGGGGATATAGTGGGGTTATGTAGTATATTGGGACTATATTGGGATAATGTATAATAGAATGGAAGCCACTGTTTAGGATTAGCTTGATGTAGCGTGTGAGGTTTAGGGTTTAGGTTTTGTAGCTTCGTCCCGGTTACACCACTTCTGTGTAGGGTCCCCCCTTAGTGGATAGAATATGGAGTTTAGGGTTACGGGTTTAAGTTTTGGGAGTAGGGTTTAGGGTTTACGGTATAATCCCCCCGAAGTAGATAGAATATGGGGTATATGATATATGGGGATCTTGTTTTCATATTGGTCAGTTCCATATTTTATCTTCTTAAGGGGGACTATAGGGGTTGAGGTTTAGGGTTACAGCTTGGTCGTTGAAGGTTTAAGGTCTGCCGCGTAGGGTGCGGGATTGGGGGATTTATGCTTTGTGTTGATGCTAATAATCCTGCGTGACCCTAAGTATTCTGGGACACTAAGATCATGGAATTTGTTGGTCTCCACTGTTGGAGAAAACTGGCTGCAGTTCTAACCCCAGTTATCATAATTATCCATGAGCCTTCAATATGCATCACGCCCATCTGAAGAGCCGACTTCTGAGGGGCTTGCGGCAGTTGATTGCATTCGTCTGCTTGCGGGGAACAGCAGTGGAAGTTCACTTGAGTAGTATTTTATTTGGGGATACTATGGTACCGATTATAGAGTAAGAGGGTATAGTATTTTGCTTATGGAATATCATCTTTTTAGGCTTTAACCACCAAAAAAAACAACTCACTTCCTAAACCCTAAACCCTAAAGCAGCTGAGGCGAGAAGACCTATCAGGCCGAGATTTTGGTTGCGCGAGAGGGCGCCGACGCAGGGATCCGAGAGTTCTGCATTGGGAAGAGGGAAAACCAGGACCCTCATTGTACCCTTAATTGGGGATATATGGTCCCTAATAGTAGGTACTTAGGCCCTAATAGAGGGTAGGATGAGGGTCTAGGAAGATCATCTTCATAAAAGCCAGGAATACGAGGGTGTGAAAATACGGCTGGATTAGAGACGAGATGTGATGAGGACATCTTGTTAGGAATGCTGGGTCCATGAACAGGTGGCCCCAAGACAACCAAATCCTGCAAACCCTACTATAGGACCCTTGACAACTCAGTAATTTGCAGAACCATTCATAGCATTACATGGGGTCGCATGCCGCGTATGCGGTGGGCAGACGCCCTCGCTAGGGGGCTCTCATGTAGACTCTAGATTACATGGGCGCAGCTACGGCTACCGCCCCCATCAAGGCGCAAGAGCCCACGGATTTTAGGAAGCCAGGGCAGGGATTGGGGCTTAGGGTAGAGTCCCCCTTAAGTAGATAGAATATGGCTTTGGGTACATTATACTAAGATCCCCATATACCCCATAGTCTATCCACTTAAGGGGCGACTATTGACGTCGCTGCATATTTGTTTACGTTGGGCAGGTCTCTGACAGTGGCAGACTTAAGGTTTACATTTCTTCTTGCCAGCTTGCCCAGGCCACAAATCGGCTTAAAGTTTAGGATCCTAGGGTTTAGGGTCCTAGGGTTTAGGGTTTAGGGGCAGCAGTTGGATAATATCTTTATCATCATCACATATAGCCCTCGAAGAACCCTATTATAGACTGTTACTGGTTGGGGGCGGTACCTAATGAACAGCACCTGAGCAGCAAAAAGTGTAATATGAGCAAAGTTACGAGAAACCATACTTGCGGTAGCCTGGTTGAATGTAGCAATTCTTTCAAGTTGTTTTGTGGCCTGGCAAACACTGCTCCGGCTGCTCCGGCCCATTTGCGGCTGACAGCAGGAGATTGAGTCCGCATGAGAAAGAGAGAGACAGAGAGGGGAGGGAGAGCAGAAGTTTCCATAAACAGGAGGACCCCCATATAAACCCCCAAGCTCTATGATCCTTATTCGTGGGGCCCCCACAATAGGACCGCTAACTCTTGGAAAGCCCTCAGTGGTTCTTCTGCAGAGCAGCTCGCAGCCTGACTACTCTCCCTGGCTGTTGTCATGATACTTGTCAGTGTTTCTGTTGTAAGTAATCCTCACTCTCTAGACATGAACGCCCCACTGCCCCTGATAATAAGAGCTCAGCCCCCCCCCCCACCCTCCCCGATATAGTGTCACTTTATACGGGGGGAATATCTGTCTGTGGTGGGGGTGAGGGTCCGGGTGGCGGTGGGGGTGGGGGGCTTCATTAGGGGGAGGTGATTATCACGCTTTCTGTTACAAGCATTACCCAGTTATCACCCCCAGACAGGGCCATGAGCCCTTCCTCAAGACCCTCTTCCTCGGGGTCGCCCTAAGGTGTGTTCAGAGTTCAAACCCTAAACCCTTAAATCCTTGTCAGAGCTTCAGACTCTATGCGAAAACAGGTGGTTCCAGGCCACAAGCCCTTCCAACCCCAAAACTCCAATCCATCAAGAAATTCCAAAGCACAACATAGATGTCTTGGGTAATGCCCCTACCCTGTAATAGTTGGAGAAATTTTTACGTTTAATATAGTTGTTATATAGCCCTTAATAAGACCCCGAATATCGACTGTTACAGGCTGGGAGCAATACCCAATGTATGTCTTGTGTAACTTGTGCCACAAGCATGTTCTGTGCCAATTCCTTGAGTCTCCCCGACTCTGGGAACAGTGGTTTAGGGTTTAGGGGTTAGGGGTTTAGGGTTAGGGTTTTAGAGTTTTTGGGTTTAGGGTTTTAGGGTTTTGGGTTTAGGGCCTGGAGTAAGGTATCATTTTATGCCACTAGCTAAATGAGCTCGTTATAACTCTATTGTAACCCTTTTGGTTACTTAACCCATTACTAACTCGGGGTCCCACAGGGTAGGCCCTAAACCTTAAACCTAAACCCTCATAAACCCTAGCCTCACACTATTGTTCCCTAAAACAACCCTTTTAAGGTGACCTGGTTACTAGGTCCCCTTAAAGGGGTTGCTTTAGGGAAGGACCTAGTACCCTAAACCTTCCCAGGCCATAAACCATTCTGGGAATGTGCGCACCATCGCCTGCCGCGGGCCTTCTCGGCAAACGCGCGAGGAGGCGGAGGAGGAGATGAGCCTCGGGGGCTTAGGATTTAGGGTTTATAGTCCCCCTTAAGTAGATAGAATATCGCTTTGGGTATATTATCATAAGATCCCCATATAACCCATATTCTATCTACTTAAGGGGGACTATAGGATTTTGGGTTTAGGGTGGTTCAGGGTTTAGGGGCTTAGGGAATGGGGTCTTTCTAACGGGTTTAGGGGTTTAGGTCATTAGGGCTTGGGGATGAGGATTTAGGGTTGTTGTTTAAGGTTCCGGTTTTGGGGTTTCCGAACTAGGCTTTGGGGTCTAGGATTCTGTTGCTGGGCCTAAGCCGGGGCCTGTCGCACAATGGTCAAAAAAAGTGTACAATCCCCAAGGATGAACCTCTCCCCAACCCGAATTAGTTCCTAAACCCTATTAACTGGATCAATGTTGGGGATCCTTGATACTTTTTGTGGTTTGGGATTCCTTATATTCAGGTAAAAAGGATCCTTTTTCTTCCTGGGGTAATGTGGGCTAAGTTACGTGTACCCCTATTTCGAGAACTGGTGAGCATTGACATGGTTTAGTAAGAAGTCCTAGCACCGGTATTCTTAGTATGAGGCACGTGCGTATTGAACAGTGGGTTTTCGTGAAGGTTTGGGGGTGAGCCGCGGGGATAATTCCGACCTCTTAACTTGATTGCGGTCGTATAGGCCCCTGGTGATTGAGGCCACCGGGCTCTTGGTGAGAATGCTTATGAATGCCCCTTTCCATCCATGCAACCCTCAGAACACTTGCAGTCGTGGCATCTTTAAAAGACACGAACATACTCACCAAGGGCCCGGTGGCCCCCAAACACCACGGGCCAATACAACCGTGCAACCTCATAGTAATCCCCTCCCGCTAACATGAAAACTTCCCCTGCCCTAGTATGAATTATTTCATTCAGGCAGACCATCATCTCTTGGGAATACTGGAGCCCTAAACCGCGAACCCTGAAAGATTTGAGTTAAGTGTTGAGTCTTGTTACCATCAGCCCTTTTGAGTCCAATTGAAAATTGACGTTGCCCCCTTTGCGCAACACCACGGACTAGAATCGTCAGTGGGAGACCTTAAAAATGCACAATTGAATTCGCGAGCGTCTTTTTGATTGCACAGGAGCCTTGCGAGACAGCCGCGAAGACCTAAACTCTAAACTGCCCAAACCTACCGGTGCTTCAGGGGTAGTGGTGGAGGGACAATACTATGACGTTATTATGACAGGGAGATTATCTGGTAGTTTCCCCAAACAGGGGGATCCCAATATAGGCCCCAAAATACTAGAAACCTCATTATGGGGACCTCCAAATTGGTAACCCTCATTATCCCTATATCCGGACCTAACGCAGGGATTACCACGGTATCGGGATCCACTCCCCTTCTCCCTTAAGCTAAGCACCAGTGAGTAGACCCCAATCATCCAAGCACTGGCCGAATCATAACAACAGCTATAGTCTAGGCTCCATATAGGGGGTTATATAGGGGAGTATTATAGTGGGTACTAAGGGGGATACTAGGAGTTTGCAGTATGGATTTTGCCACCGCAATCACCTTATGTCACATTTGGATGTATGGTGATTCCCTAGGGATTCAAATAGCCCAATATAATCGCTAATACTTATAGACTTGTAGGGCCCAATGTAGGTAGTATTTGTATACTAACCCTAAACCCCAAACCCTAAACCCGAGGGATTGCCAGAAACAGCAGGACTGTCGCAAATTCAATGATGCCGCCCGGGAGGGTCCCAAGGCCTCCATGGGCTTTCAGCAGGGATGACCGGACCTGGGTAGGCAAAAGCCCAAAATGAGCTATAGTCTGAACTCCTTAAAGGGGGGGTTATGTAGGGGATTATAAAGGGGAGTACTCTAGGGGTTATTAAGGGGGATATTAGGAGTTTAGACTATAGCTCAAATAGGGCTTAGGGTTTAGGGTCGGAAACGTCGATTTAGATGCAACATATAGCTTTC
Organism: Symbiodinium pilosum; assembly: GCA_905231905.1. Classification (NCBI taxonomy): domain Eukaryota; class Dinophyceae; order Suessiales; family Symbiodiniaceae; genus Symbiodinium; species Symbiodinium pilosum. The sequence continues at coordinate 78,033 of CAJNIZ010012814.1, forward strand.
ATTGGCGTTTTTGCAAAATCCTGGTCTCGTTCTGTTTTCCACCTGTACTCCCTATGTAATCTGGGTTGCTTTTAAGGAACTTTTTGAAAACTACTATCATAACAGAACCCTATTGATTACTTTGTACCCATACTATGGTAACTTATTTTCACTCCCTTCACAGCAACCAGTAATGCCCATGTGGTAGTTTCCCAAAATAGGGGGACCCCAAAATAGACCCCAAAATACTATAGTCCTTATTATTGGGACCCCCAAATGGTACCCCTAATTTTGGGAAACCCCCATGTATCCCTAGGATGCCCAAGGGCCCACCCCCAAATTGATAGCGTGGGGCATCTGCGGCACGCATAAAGGTGTTAAGGTTTGGGGTTTAGGGTTTAAGGGTTTAGGGTTCATCTGCGGCACGCATAAAGGTTCGTAAAATGAGGGGTCGCTTTGTAGGCCTGCTCATACTGGGATTGTACTTGGAGGGTCAGGGGGACTTAGTAAGTACGTGAATAACACCTATAACCCATATAGTAACCCTAGTTATCCCGATTATTAACCTACTTACTAAGTCCCCAAGACCCCCCAAGTAGTGTGCGGGGCATGCTACTGGGATCCGTCTTTTTCTAAGAGCACCAGGTGCAGTCTTGCTTTCCAGCAGGGTCTTCCAAGATGACAGCGGCCTTCAAGGTGTTATACAGGATATGGTAGTTTCCCAAGTAAAGGGGACCCCATATACACTCCCCAATACTATAATTCTCATTACGTGGACCCCCCTTAATAAGGTACCCCTAATTTTGGGAAACCCGCATATCGAGTTTCATGGAGAACCCTAAACCTTAAACCCTACCCTGAACCCTAAACCAGGGCTCTCTTGGATCCCATATGATGACATCATACTGTCGCGATGCTAGGGCTTTAGGGTTTAGGGCTGTGCATGTAACTTCCCTGTATGACCCCATCCAATCCCTATACATCGCGGTGGAAAAGCCACGCTGTTGGGCAGCTGCCGTACTTTTGCAATAACATCTGCAAGAACCTTACCCCTGAACCCTGAACCTGTTTAGGGTTTAGGGTCCGCAGACGGATAAGCCTGCAGCAAAAACGGGCTCAGGGTCCTTGACTACGATGGAAGTATGGAAGTACTGTACATCCTGCCAAGACGTCGATTGGCACTATATATGTTTGACCATACACGCATGCAATACCTTACAGCCTAGAATCCCATAACTTCCCAGTATATCCTTACATCCCTGTTCTTGACCCTGGCCTCTCAAAGGTTCCAAAAAGTCTACCCCAAACAAATGACTACTGGACTGGGGAAGGTAGAAAGTTTTGGAGGTCCCACTGTTTGGATCTTTGGGAGTGTCTACAAGATTCCTCCCGCCCCACTTATAACTACCGCGCATCCAAAATCCTAAGCCCTAAATCCGAAACCCTCAACCCCAAGCCCTCAACACTAAACCCTAACCCCTAAATCCTAAACCCTAAAACCCTAAACCCTAAAACCCTAAAGCCCTGAAACCCTAAACCCTAAAACCCTAAACCCTAAATCCTAACCCTTAAACCCTAAGCCCTAAATCCTAACCCTCGACCCTCAAGTACGGTCAGGCCTGTAGGATGATGGCGCCACCTTGCCGGTTTAAGGTTTAGGGTTTAGGGTTTTAGGGTTTAGGGTTCAGTGTTTAGGGGTTTAGGGTTTAGGGGTTTGGAGTTTAGGGTTTAGGGTATTAGGGTTTAGGGTTTAGGATCCCCTGAGCTAGAGTCTAAACTCCTTGAAGGGGGATTATATATATATATATACATGTATGTGTATATATA
>CAJNIZ010012825.1:0-11395 GCA_905231905.1 Symbiodinium pilosum
CCTAAACCCTAAACCCCCCAAACTTTACCTTCAACCCGGTGGGCCGAATCACGATAGTTAGCCTTCAGTCTGTGACTCTGATGCCGAAGATGGGGACGTGCCAGAAAGATAGGGTCAAGGATTGAGGGTCTAGGGATTAGGGTTCAGGATTTGGGATTCAGGGTTTAGGATTCAGGATTTAGGGGTTCAGGTTCAGGGTCAAGGATTCGCGCTGTCTATTTTTTTTAGGTTTCAGATTTTAAAGCTTACAGTCTGCTGCTAAGGGTTTAGTGTATAGAGGTATACCTAGACCCGAAACGCGAATATGCAAACTACCCCAAATCCCCTCCAAACCCTTACGTAATGCAAACGGAATCCATACATAATCCTAAACCCTAAACCCTCCCAAAAGCCTAAGCCCTGAACAAGTAGGTTTGGCAATACACTCATGCTTCGACCCAAGAGTGGGCTCCATCAATGGGTGAGATGATGGCAGCGCGCAGGCTAAAAGAGCATGTGAAGGGTCCATTAAGGGTGGGGGGCCTTGAACAAAGGTTTAGGTTGGGTACTGCCCCCCCTCAGTAACAGTTGGATAATAATTTTTAATATGGTTATATATAGCCCTTAATAGGACTCCTAATATAGACTGTTACTGGGGGGGGGGCAGTACCCAAGATTTAGGGTATGAGGACTCTCAAGAGTGAGGGAGCGCTCTTTCTGATACTCATGTGATGCATATGTGGCATTGTGGGATCGGGTTTGCATCAAAGGTTATACAGGCCCGCGGACTGTTTTGAGGGGAACTAGCAGGTTGTGACCCAGACCCTTGTAGGGTTAAGGGTTTAGAGTTTAGGGTTTAATCTCGAACCCTTGAATGCAGGCCCCTGCACCCTGGATATTGCAACGGGGTGTGAGGGTTTAGGGTTTAGGGTTGTTGCCATTTCATTTTCAAGTTGCTGTTCCATTTGATGCTCCAGTATGGTGTCTTAACTCCGCAGCCTAAGCAATCCCTATCTAATCCTTGCATGACCCGATGTAATCCCTATGTTCTCCCTATATAGCTCCCGTAGCCCCTTTGAAAGAAAACCTAAACCCCAAACCCTAAAGCCTCAACCCCGAACTCCTGTAGCCCCTTTGAAAGGGAAGGGGGTTCATAAGTGCCTAGATGCCCAGACATTGCTGGACAGCGAACTTCAAGCACCCAAACCCTGCAGGGGATGGAAAATCAAATTGAAGTTCAGCAGTGTTCATGGTTTAGGCAGTTTAGGGGTTAAGGGACCCTATTCCCTGTAATGGAAGAATCAAATGGAACATGCCACTGAAACGGGGTGGTTGCATGGGGGTCAGGGGTTTTCTTTTCTATATGATGAGGTCATATCAATGAATAATATGGGACTGAGGTTTTGTCGGGTGTTTTTGGATTACTATGAGATCCAATCTCGTCTTCCCTGCTGACCCCCCACCCAGCAATGGTGATGATAAGAGATAATGGTAGCTACAGTAGGGTCCTTTTACATTCTTATTTTGCCACTATTAAAGGGTGGGGGTCCCCCGAAGGTGGATCTAAAGAAGCTGAGTGCCCGAGCGGCTTCAAACTGAGTCAGGGAGCCTGACCATAGCAAAGAATAGCATGTCTACTCACGGACCTGTTACACCCCCTACCCAAAACTCCAAAACACTAAAGGTCCAAACCCGAAATTCAAACAAGAACTCCAAGCCGTAGAAACCATCTAAACCATAAACCTCCAACCTGCAATCCTAGAAGTACGCATCGAAAGCTCTAAATGAAACCCCTCGCCGAAGTGTCTAAGCTGCTAAGGAAGGGATGGGATTTCCAGGCCGATCATGAGGAGGAGCTCAATTCTTTTGGGTGTTCTGGTTCTGGGGTTCGGTGTCAAGCTCTTTTTTTTTGGTGGGAGGGGGGCCTAAACCCTAAACCCTTTAGGTTTCTTTGCGGTGAAGGCAACAGAAGAGGTTATGCCGTGTAGGTGGCTTATAGATGGACCCTAGACCCTAAACTAGGGTTTAGGGTTTAGGGGTGTAGGGTTTAGGCAGACATCTACTCGAGCGTCGCGCGGTCCCTTGACAGGGGAATGCCGGGTATATATTAGGAGGACCCCACACCTTGTAATAGTGGTATCATAGTAGGAGGATATGGGGATACAGTTTCTATTAGCCCGCGTAGTCCCTATTACTGGGTATGGGGTATATAAGATGAGGTACAGGGGATAAGGGCCTAATGCGGGGCAGTGGTGTTCTTGGTTTTATTGTTCAGTGAGTAAACAGTGTGTTATAAGCCAAGCAGAGTGGCTTTGCGAGTGTGTTCATGAGGGTCCTCCCCATTGTGAAGTGAACAGTAGCTGAAAGCCCGCCTTTCGAAAGGACTGTCATGTGTGTGTAGGGCCTTTCGGGGTTACATGTCGGGTTTGAAGAAACCCTAAACCCTGAAGTGTTGGCCTGAGGGTAGCAAGACGCAAAGGTTCACAGTGTCTAGCCTCTATCCTGGCGACGGTATTTGCGAGTGTTAATGACTGTCTTGGTCAGTCTGAGTATCGCTACTAGCACCGTCCTTGTCATCGTCATCGCCGGCATTGCTCTCATCAAGTCACCGACATCTGTATGACAACAGTCATCGTTGTGATGTTTAATGTTCAACAGTTGGCATTAGTCTTTTTCATTGCTTCAGGCTCAAGATGAGTTTCTACCGTGTTTCCGAGGTGCTACAGCTGGTACAACTAACCCTATACCCAACACACCTGAACCGCGTGTTCGGCGGTTTCAGGCTTGATCTTGGTTGTTGTATATCACACGCAGCACCACTGTGGCTAACTAAGCTGAAGCCCGTTGGCTCAGGGTTCAGCATATTGGGGTTGGTGTGGAGTATCGACCTACAAGACTTATTGCTGCTGCCGCTACATGACTACCATCAACCGCAAGACCTCCAGCAACTTTCCACCCGCCCCCGACATTTCCTCCTCCTTTCACGAAACTTCAATGTGTACAAAACTAGACTTGACATGAATTTTCAATAAATATAAGGGAGTCATTATCGTCATGGTAGTAGGACGGCTCTATATGCAGGAGCATGAGGATCTCACAATGCCGCTCTTTCCAAGCACGAAGCCAGGGCCCTAGACGAAAGAATCGCAAAGCAAATTCACGAGCTCCTGAAGGTTTTCTGGGTGCTCTACAGGAACTTAAAGTTAACTTGCCATAATATTGGCGCATGGTAAATAGTCTCACGCCCAGTTTCTTAATCCATTCCAGCTTGAACATGCAACCCCTCATCATAAAGTACTTTATCAGCACCTTCTGGTACCAAACTGTTCCAATTCGGGATTTAGCACTTCGGCTTCCGGGCCTAGGGATCCTTACAAAGGGTACCAGGAAAACGGCACAACTGCTACGCCCCATCATCTCTAGGAAGAAGCCCTAGGCACCTCACAAATGATTCCTGAAACAGCCGAGTCCTGTATGTAGACATCCCAAACCCTGATTACTGGGTTGGCCTTTGGGATACTTAGATATTTTCCCCAATTGGTTTCATAAGGACCCTATATACAAATTTTTCTCAAAGGGTTCCAAAAGCCAACCAAGATTTAACGCCAGAATAAACATGTCGACTTTGGCAATTCTTTGATTTGTGCCAGCATGCTTCGCGAAGTGCCCCTCTGGAACAGTTCTACGCGGGAAAAAGCCTGGAATTGCAGAAGGCAATCCTGAACCCTAAAACTCCTAAAAATCCTGAAGCTCTGGACTCTAAACCCTGCCCGAGCAACTTCCCAAAACCTGAACCCTTGATTCTGAAGGTTTATACCCTCGCTGCCAAAACCCTTAGACCATAAACTGCCGCATCCTAAGCCCCTAAACCTTGAGGCCTCAAGCCAGAACAGATCAGTAAAAAATGGACGGCAGTCTTGCAAGGGCCCCTTTTGGATTTCCACACAAGTTTGGGTGAGTGAAATTGCATTTCGCAAATTGATGTACTTGTGACCTGGTTCTAACCCGCTAGTAGGGAGATACTGGCGTGCCAGCTACAGTTGTAATCAGGTTATACCTAGCTATGAATCTCCAAGTAGCTTCGTAAACCCTAAGAGACACACCCTAAATCCTCAACCCTGTACACCTAAACCCTGAATCCTAAACCCTATCTGCAAAAATCCCTTTAAAGATGAACCTCCATCTGAGGGTTCCCCAAATCAGGGACCCATTTCTGGAGGTCCCCATACTAAGGGCTATACCACATCGGAGTCTATATTGGGTCCCCCAGTTTTCGGAAACTACCATGTCAGTCTGGGAGAGTGTAAGCCCTAAGCCCTATATCAACCCTAAATCCTAAACCCTAAATCCTGGAACCTAAACCCTGAGCCCTAAATCCCTGGCCTGTACCCTGAACCCTGCCCCTCTAAAGATGAACATCCATGTTCGTGTGGGCGGGTGCAAGCTAGCCGTACACCAAGGATGAACATTCCGAAGACGCTCAACGAGGCTCCCTCGGCATGTTTTGGGGTTATGGGGTTTGGGGGTTAAGTTTCGAACGTAGGTTTAAACCCTCAACCCTAAACCAGGTTTAGGGGTTTAATGTGGAGAAGTTTAGGTTCATGACGCAAGAGTTAGGGCGTATACGTAGGACTGTGTCTTCATTCCCTGGGCCTCAAACAGTCACTCCCTGGACTATGCTTCGCCGGTTAAGGGACACATGAGTAGCATTTGAATCGGCATACTGGTGTCCTCATTAGAATCAGAGTTTTATCCTCCTCTTGGAAATAGCTTTCTGTAAGAAGCATTTATAGTTTTAGTTTGTTCATCCCGCCAAAATTGCTCACATGCTCAACCCAAACAAGGGAGTTTGCAGCGCAGCCGGAGACTCTCTTCAGAGATGTCTTGGCCTCTTCGACTCAGCGGACAGTGCAATCTCCCACAAGCCGTCAGCTGATGCTGCGTCATACTGTAGGGGAAGAGGGACCTTCAACACGAAACCCCAAAGGCTCCTTTCACAAGACAGTAGTCCTTACGGCTCCCTTTCGAGGGGATTCCATGTTAGTTTGAAGTACTGAAAAATTGCCCCGGTATAGCTATAGAATTGAAGTACAGTAAACCCCCAAACCATATTCTGAATTTTCCTAGGTCCCTACATAACCATTCCATGTATACCCGCATGGAGCCACAGTACCCTTCTATCCCTGTATGCTCGGATGTACTTTCTATTGGGACAACAACCCTGTGTAACCTCATTCTGCCCTAAACCCCAAAACGCATATCATTCCTACCCATTGCCTCTGGCCATGGTTGCAGAGAGCCTCCACAAATCAAGAACACGCATTGTATTTTCTACTGGTGTCTATAGCAGAGCCCCATAACGAATGTGACGCTACAGGCTGTGAAAGCTATCCAAACAGAAGCCAGCTACAGGGCATGTACTTTTCCGTATAGGCGGATTAAGCTTCCCCAGTACACACTCCTTGACCCCAAGCCCTAAACCCTGACTAAGTCCTTGAAAAGGGTTATACAAGCCTTCCCCAAGCCCTAAACCCTAACCAACAAAGTCCTTCAAAGGGTTATATAGGAGTATATACGGTCTCTTTCAAGGGTTATATAGGGGTACGTCGGGTCCCTCTGAAGCATTAAGCTCCAACCCCAGATGCCAACTAAATGGGCCAAGTATAGCAAGCTCACACGAGCTCACCCTTTACTGTCGTAGGGTTTTGGGTTCAGGGTTTACAGTTGAGGGTTTAGGGTATAAAGCCTAATTGCCTTAATTCAGCGCTGTGAAGTACTATAATTTGCCCAGCACCTACGCCCTGGGGACCTCAAAAAGGAGCCCATGTCTTTGTTGGGCATCCTACGCCCAGAGCCAGATATATCCCGACATATATCAGCATAACCCTTAGATAACCCTACGTAAACTTGTGTCCCTGTGTGACCCCTTACATGTCCTTCTCTAGCCCGACTGTCTTTAAAGGAGAAGAATCTTGCTGAGCTTCTCTTCGACGACCAGGAGGAGTGGGATTTGCCCTGGACGTTGGGTCAGGATTAGGGCTTAGGGAGGACAGCAAGAGGATTTTGGTACGTAATTTCAACCTCTAGAATTAGGTTCCCATACGATCCACATGATAGTCCTGGGGTTCATATTTGGGGGGTTGGGGTAACCAACATCTCCTTATCAGATCATGGTTTGAGGTTCAGGGTTTTGGGTTTAGGGTACTATTTAGGTGGACCCACCACCCAGTAATAGTGACTACAAGGGATAATGCGGATTAAGTTAGGGTCCTTGTATATTATATGTCACTAACACAGGGTGTGGGGGCCTCCTAAGGCATTAGGATGTTTCAGGGTTCAAGGATTGCTATAACTGCAGGGCGTGGCGTACTAGTTCCCTAGGACAAGGTTCCTTCAAAGATCAGGGCTCAATCCCCTCCCCTAATATTAACCCCCCCCACCCCAACTAATGTTAAATACTCCCAACATGTTCTGATATACCGCATAATGGGAGTATGTCATGCATTGGGGGGTCGGGGGGTTTAATATTAGAGGGGTTGTGGATCTTTTTCAGGTTCTGGGTTTCCTCTGCAGGCTTACGGTCCGCTTGGAAGGTTAATGAGTAGGATAAAACTGTAGCCGTAAATAGCATCAATACGCAGCTGAAGTCCTGACAGAATCCCCAAACTGGAGCACTTGCCAAAATCTGCCTTACACCCGCGAGGTATTCATAGAGTTCCTAGAGTGCGTTGTTTTGAGAAACCCTAAACCCCCAAACCCTGCATGGGAGTGTGTTTTAAATATTTCCTATTAGTCCCTGATAAGGACTTTCAAAAACCTCTTATAATCCCTATGTTTGGTTTGGGCCTTTCGTCTCAGAAGCCCCAGCTCCAGACCCTCAACGATATCGATGATAGAATGCCCGTCCTTGAACGCCCCATCAGTTTAGGAGTCGCGGGAAATGAGGGTAATCTTAGTCTTAGTCTTGGGGAGGCTAGGGATGTGTATGAGCTCTGAGAGGATTGTAGGACTTTTTGGGGGATTAGACAGGAATGCTTTTGAGGAACACCCGCTATACTTGCATATGAGTGCTTCTTAACATTCCTGGGGGTTTCCATAATATCCCACACCCTAATGAATCATTTCCAGAAGTCCGCATGTGATATTGAATGCTGAATGCAAATTTTGGCCAAGCCATAAAGTCGCAGGGGTTTGGAGACTAGGGCTTAGTCTAAACCCTAAAGCGAGTTTGGGGTTTGGCGTTCAGGGTGAGCTTTGCATCATGCTCAGCTGGGAGTTTCTCAAAATGATCTCACACAATCCTTAAGGGGAACCCTGGCAATCTCTGCATATTCCATACATATCGCTAGGGTCCTGAAGGCTCGAAGGGGCCTCTGCGTTGTCCTCAGGTCCTTGTATGATGTCTATCGAGGTTTCCTAAGGAAGATCGACGAGGGTACTCACGCTTCAGGGGTGACTGTGAGCAACAATCTTAAACCCCATATCCGTGCGAACCGTTGTCGCTCCATTTTTGGATCCCCTGTATAGTACGGCCGGGTATCCAAAAAGGGGTCAACATTTTTAAGCTCCCCCACCCCCATGCACCCCCATGTAATTCCCACGTGGGGATTGGCCCTATATAAATTTCCCCCATTTTGGGAACAGTAATTTAGGGAAACTTCCACGTAATTCGTTTGTACAATTTATACCTCTTACTGGAATCACCCCGCAGAGTTTATGTCCCCAAAGTAATTAAAATATTTTTCTTTTCTCATACCCGAAACCCTGGAAAGCCCTAAGCCCGAAACTTAAGCCCCAAAGCCCTTCGCCCCAAACCCTAAGCCCTTCACCCTACACCCTAAACCCTAAACCCTAAATCCTGAACCCTAAATCCTAATCCTAAATCCTGAACCCTAAATCCTAATCCTAAATCCTCAACCCTAAATCCTTAATCCTAAGCCCTACATCCTAAGTCCCTTATGCGAAAAAGGAGAGCTCTGGTCCCTATGCCTGGACACCTGACCGGAGTTTAGCAGCCTTTCTCTGTGGGTTGCTGTTAAGGTTTGGGGTTTAACGGTTTAGGGCTCAGGGTTTGGGGTTTAGGCTTTACGTTTGAGGGTTTAGGACCTTAAGAGACGTCACCATAATACATGGTTTAGAGTTTGGGCTTTAGGATTGGGGGTATAGGGCTTCGGGTTTCGGGTTGAGGGTTAAGTTGTCATACACATGGCTGTATAGTCGTACAAAAGGGTTTTCTTTAATGGTAACCTGACAACTTGTTTGAAGCTCCTTAGCAGGAATCAAGTTGTAATGGGCTTCAGGAACTGAGCTGACTCATGTATTGTTGTACTGGGATTGTAGGAACGTCGCAAAATCTAAAACGAGTTGGGTGATAGGGATTGAGGCAATTTACAGAGCTTTGCAAGGATTCACATTTTATAGGCTGAATGCCGATGCCCCAAAGCCCTGAAGGCCGGTTTGGGGTGGCCTGGCTTTGTGATTCGCGCTCTGGTTAAAGGGATTTGATTTTTATGTTGTGGCTTCATGTTCTAGATTCCTTCCCTCGCCCACCCATTCTAGGACCTGTAACTGTAAGGAGGAAGGACACAAGCCAGATTCCAGCTTTTAGTGCTCGAGTTGGCTGGGATCGGATCTAAAGGGGTGGTAGCTTTGAAATTGGTTTGAAATATTATTACCCTTAATCACTATAAAACCCTTATAAAGGCATACAAATGTGATTTTTACAGGGCCCCCAGACCTACCCTAGTCTAGGTTTTAAGGGCCTAGGGGTTTTGGAGTTTGCGGGTTTGGGCGTCAGGTTTGGGGCTATTAGGCTTTCGGGTTTACGGCTTGGATTTAGGGAATAAGGTTTCAGCTCATTTTCGGCATATGGTAGGATAGTATTTCATGTGAACAGGTTCGCGGAATGAGGGCGAACAGTTTCTTAGTTGCCTGCCAATCCCAGCAGCTCCAGTATCTAGCACCGTTGTCACCGCAAACCCTCAACCCTTAGCTCCTGAACCCTGAAACCCTAGACCCTGAACTCCTAAATCCTAATCCCTCAACCCTAAACCCTATACCCCAAACTCAGGTAACATGCGAACGCACGACGAAACCTCGACCTGCAGAGCTTGAAGCCCGCATCCTAAGCCCAAGCCGGAACGGTGTAAACCCCATTCCCTGAAGCCGATTAATTTAAGGAGGTTATATAGAGGTTAAGGCTTTTCAGTTTGGGATTTAGTGCTTGAAGGGTTTAGGGTTAAACCCTCAAAGAGGAATCCTTCAGTGGGCCCAATAAACGGGCGGACCCACGATTAAGGACTCCCCAGGACTTCTGAATGGAATTTCTGGTTTAGGGTCCCAAATGGTCTCCTTACATGGGATCCCCATATGGGGGTTTCCCAAAATTAGGGCTCCTTTTGGTGGTCCCTATAATAAGGGCTATAATATTTTGGGGCCCTAAACCCTAAACCTTAAACTCCAAACCTTGGGTACTGCTCCCACTCAGTAACAGTCTATATTAGGGGTCAGGGCTATATATAACCATCTGAAAATGATTCTCCAACTGTTACTGAGGGGGGGCAGGAGTACCCAACCCAAACCCAAAATTGGGGTTCTCCGAGTTTGGGAAACTGCCATATATGGAGCCCGCTGAGGGCTTCCTCAGCCTAACCTCCCCGAACACTTGCTTCCACGCGGTTTAGGGTCTAGGGTTCTAGGGTTCTAGGGTTTAGGGTCTAGGGTTTAGGGTTTAGGGTCTAGGGTTTAGGGTTTAGGGTCTAGGGTTTAGGGTTTAGGGTTCAGGGTTGTTCCAAGAGAGCACCACGAATAGCACTGCCCTTGGACAAAAGGACCATCTATGTTGATTTGGGACTGGCAAACCTTAAACATTGATCTTGAACGCCGCATCCAAGGATAGAGCACACGTGCTGGGCTCAGCTGGTTTGGTGCCATCACATCAACAAGGCCCCTGAGGAATATGGGATCACAAAAAGGTCTTGGGGCTCCCTATTTGAAGAAAACTATACCAACTGGCAAGTTGGGATGATCTAAAAGTTTTCAGTGTTGTATGACGGAATCTATTAAGTGTTTCTTGGGCTTTGAAGCGAAGCTCACTATTGTAATTGGATGTTATTGTAGCACTGGTCCTTCTGCTATGTTTCCTCTCAGATAGCCGGTAATTCGAAGAGGAAGCCCTAAACCCTTAATCCTAAACTTTCCTCTTATTTCGGACCGATTATGTAGCACTGGCATCCTCAAAACATTGGAAGTGTGGCCTCATTCCGCATAGGCGTTTTAAAGGAGCATGTAAGGATGTATAGGAATGTGTAGGATTTTGGGTATATCTAAAGTTGAAAGTATGGGCCCTCGATCCATATGGTATGGGCCCTCAAATTAATGGCCCGGGAGGCCCTCATCAAGATGCTGCGGCTCCTTGAATGTATGTGTTATTTCTTTGTATATACATAAACATGTTTTATACATGTAAGGGGTATGTACTGAGTATATAGAGATGGGCCCATGTGTGGGTCCCACCAGTTGCGCTTTCAACCCGTGCGCGAACGTCCATATCCTGTGTGTCTCCTGTGACCTATAAACCCCCAAGCCCAAAACCCGTAAGCCTAAGTGACCCCAAGCCCTGAACTCCCCAAGGTGGGCGCAGACCGTGGTAGCCGCCGTGATAGTCCTCAACGCTGTTCTCTTCGGCATGCACCCTAGAACTGGGATCCTTTGAAGGAACTGTACCTACATTTCCATTCAGGGGAGCCCCCTTACTTGCCATATAAATATATAGATATATATATATATACACCACATTATGAGAACTTACTCTATTCAACAGCAACAGGCAAAGAAGGGGGGTCTGTCACGGACGCTAGGAACATCATGAGGATTAGACGCTGGTTTTTCTAGCGGCGGGGTGGCTGTAGGGATATAGTCCCCCTTAAGTAGATAGAATGCTTTGGGNNNNCTATCTACCTAAGGGGGACTATGTCTTTGCGCATTGTACCACAGTCCTACTTCAGCACAGGTCGCAGTGAAAGGGAGCCTTTGGGGTGCAAAGTCCAGGGGGCTGCGTCTAGTTCGTGTTCACGCTAAGGCCCGTCGAATCCACACACACATACTGTATCATTGGGAACTTTGGGACGAGTGTGCCTTACTTCAAGAACTCCCGAAACCCAAGCGATGTCCTAGTCCCCCTAACATCACCTTGGGCTTCAGATGCAGACCGCTTCTCAAACATCGAACACGCAACACATCTTTTCCGAAATAAGATCTAGAGCACAATCTGAAAGTTTCCCGAACATAATTGTAAACGCTAGCGCGCGCCCGCCTCGGCTGGCCGGGCTTCCCACTGTAGGAACATGTAATTATAGATATACAGGTATTTAAGTTAGGTATATGGATACAGTCATATGCCTAATACATACACAAT
>CAJNIZ010012825.1:15042-35405 GCA_905231905.1 Symbiodinium pilosum
GGGTTTCGGGTTTAAGATTTAGGGCTTAGGCTAATTAGGGTTTAGGGATCAAGGGCAAGGTTTTTTTTTCAGAAGGGTTTGCAGATTCCCGCAAATCAGGGGCTTAGATGCGAATCTTGAACGCCTTCAGTCTTCAACCCTAGAAACTACCTGGAAAGCCTACTTTAGCCCAAAGCCATGGACCTTCAAGAAAGCGGGAATTCTCGAACGGCCCAGGCAGCTCATTCGATTCGCCAGCCCGGATCTCTGCTGTTTGGGTTTTAGGTTGAGGAATTTAGGGCGTTAGGCTTCGAGTGATTGTTGAGGATTTAGGGTTTCTGGTTGAGGGTTTGGAGCTCGAGGCTTCTGATGCTTATGCTTGTTCAGTGTTTAGGTTTTCTGGTTTCACATAGTGGCAAACCCTGAGCCCGAGAGATTGCTATAGCCCTTGAATGGGCTTCCCAGGTGTATCATGTCATGCTGAGAAACTCGCATGTAGCCCTCAGAGGTTCAAAGGCCCCTTTCGGGTACCTACAGCCGGCCGTTAATGTTCCCAAAGCAGTACTATTATATCGGGGCTCTCGTTGTTAGGTTATTTGAGTGGGGGGATTACTAGATATTCCATAGAAGGTGATGTATAGTCCAGATATAATCCAGGCAGAACCCCTCTCACTGGCAGTACAACCCTTGGACAACAGTTTATAAAAGAGCCTCTAAGCCGATCCAAGCCAAGCTCCTCCCAGCCCGCCCCCGAAGAGCCATTGCTTTCGGGCTTGGGGTTCATTTTCTCGAACAATCAGGATTCGGAATCCTAGCATCCTAAATTGGTTTTTCCTTGAGACACCGGGTATTGCCCTCCCTCCCCCCCCGCCCAGAGCACCCGAATCCCCAAACCTTCTTAGACCCTGCACGACCTGCACCCAAACATCCAGCCTACGCTGGCTTACACTCTACTTCCTAACCCTGAGGCCAAAATCTGACTGTCCTTATTGTATTCCCCCGATTGAAGAGCCACCTCCCCAAGGTAGAAACATCATATGATTGGGGGAGCCTTTCGTATCAGGGGTGGGGGGGGTTTAGTTTGGGGAGGGGATTGCGGAAGAACTCTTTAGCCCTTAAACCCTAAACCCTAAACCCTAATCCCTAAACCCAAATCCCTAAACCCCAAGCTCTAAACCCGAATCTCTAAACCCTACATCCAAAACCCTAAGCCCTAAACCTCAAACCCTTAGACCTGAACCCCCAGCATCATCAAGCTGGCCTCGCTGAGGATACGGCAAGGCTTACTTCGGCCTTGGCCTCGGAGGAAGGTTTCAGGGTTTAGGGTTTAGGGTTTTAGGGTTTAGGGTTTAGGAAAGTTTCAACAAATAACAGCAGGGGTCCCTTTACTGAGTTGCTGGTATAGGGTTCAGGGCAACAATAAGTTGGGTTGCTGCTAAGGAACTTAAACTACGTGACCATAATATGGGAATTATAGGGTTCAGGGTTTAGGGCTTAAGTTGCCATAGTATGGGTACATAGTCGATAATCGGGTTTCCCTATTGCAGTAGAGCGGCGGCCAAAACCCTTCTGAAGGAGTTTTATAACAGGGTTTTCATATGGGTGGTTGTCAAAATTATGGTCCCCTTTTTGGATCCTTACAAAAGTACGGCACCTGATATTTAGGGTACCCAAGAAGGGACTAATAGGGTATAACTAACTCCAAAATAGTAGCTTCCATTTTCTTTTCCATTGTCCCCATTAAAACCTCAATATGGTCCCTATAATCCCTATATAAACTCTATATAGTCCCTGTAGTTTCCATTTTCTTTTTATCCCTATATAACCCCAATATAATCCCTATATTTGGGGTACCCAAGAAGGGACCATAATTTGGATGTTACTCGCGAGCTCGCCTCGACGGCTTAAAGGGTCCTAATGCAGATTCCTATAAAGCTATACAGGGTCTAGGGGTTAGAGTTTGGGCTCAGGGCCGTTTAAGATTTGGGGCACAGGGCTCCTTGAAAGTATGGAGTACCTTGAAGCTAGCTTTGGAAACCTACACCATACACTCTAAACCATTCACCCTAAACGCGCAACCCCAAACCCTAAACCCCACACCTGAAGGTAGCTTGGGCAACCTCTTCGACCTTTTCATCGTGGCCTGCGGGGCCACGGACCTGTGGGCACGGGCCTGAAACTGCCCAAGCTGATAGGGTCAAAGGGTCCCGGGTTTAGGGTTCAGGATTTAAGATTTAGGGTCTGAGGGGTTGTCAAAGTATGGTATTGAGGGCCGTGTCCTCAGCAAGGAATCCAAAAAGGGACCACCACGTTTACAACCTTCCATTTTGAAGCCCTAAGGAAACAGGTTCATAGCCGCACGGTTTGCATACCGGGTTTGGGGTTAATAGCAGAGATTGACAAAGCTGCATTTCAGGGTGCCTAGGGATGTTTAGGGCTGAAGCTGTACCAGCTCTAGGGTCAAGACCTCTAAGGTTTAGAGGTCTGTGGATTCAAGGTTCTCGAAATAGTCGGGGAGGGGGCCTGAACCGGCAGGGTCTGTTAAGGATATTTAACGTATAGGAGGATGAAGACCATGTTCGTACGGACTAAAGGGATTCTGCAAATTTGTCCGGGCTGTCGCGGCTATACCCTAAACCCGACATTCCTTACAAATCCAGGAGCTTATGAGCAGGATACTGTATCGGGACTACAGGGACTCACTTCGTGGAGGGTCGGAGGCTTAGCGCTTTGCTTGTGACCTGGTCTCCTATGGTCATCACAAGAATTGTGGGAATTTTGTGCGTGCTTCCTGGAAGGCATATGTTTTTGTTTGTAGGTCCTCCAGCTCCTTCAATAATTAGACCTTCATGGACATCCCTCAAAATTGGGATCGCCTTAAGTATCCCTTCTGTGGCCTGTAATCGTGGCTATAAGTGATAGGAAGGACTTCATTAGGGTCCTCTTATATTCTTACTATACTACAATTACGGGGCGGGGGGCCCTCCTAATGAATCCCTACGTATTTTTTTATCACAAGGAGCTCCAAAACGGGACACATTAGTATGAGAATCCCTAGACTCTGAACCCGCAACTCTGAACTCGATGCGCGCACGCCCACAAACCCTTGTAGACTCCTTTCCACCATGTTGAGAAACCCCAAACCCTAAGCGCTGAGCTCTAAGCCCGAACTTTGAATCTCAAGCACCAAATAAAGCCTAAACCCTATATCCTAAACCCCAAATCCTGAACCCTACATCCTAAACCCTAAGCCCTTAGCCCTCTCTACCCAGATATCCCTTTAGTCTTTTCGGGCCGTGGAATGATTTTGTGATTTTAGGGTCTGAGTATCTAGGATTTCGGCATAGCCCGCTGAGATCATGCCGCTGGCCAGCGCGTGGGGCACTCAGCCGGCCCTGCAACGCAAGCTCTGTTTCTGTATTCTGGACCTTACCCTCCCCCAACTAGGGGTTTAGGTTTAGGATTTAGGGTTTAGGGTTCAGGGTTTCGGGCTTAGGGTTAAGGGTTGAGGGGGTCTTACCGGGATGAAAGTGGTTGTATAGAAAAGGGATTCTGCAAGGGGTATGTAAGGACTATAGAATTGGTGTACAAGGGTTGTATGGGGTGTTTATAGGTATTGTAGAGATTTTATAGGGATTGTTCAAGGGTTGTATGGACATTGAGGGGGGACATACCTCCCCCAAGCTAAGATGAAACTGCATGTAGCGCGCGTTTAGAAGGGCAGCACAAGGTCCATAAGCTGGGTTGCTGTTAAGGAACTGAAGCTAGTTATGTCTAATCAGGATTATATGCCCATCCTACGGTGGCCTAAGCCCGGAATCCTATATGCCCATATTGTGTCAACTTATGTTGAAGTTCCTTAGCAGCAACCAATTTTTGGTGGCTGCATGTTATACTGGGGGAGGGTAGCCCTTCTTCTTCCGGATGCAGACAACCCTACAAGGTTTAGGGTTTAGGGCCCCAACCTTAAAGCCTTAAACCCTACACCTAGAGAGGCCATTGAGGAAGCCCTGCAATATCTCCTCCCAAATGAGGGTTGGGAGTTCCCTGTCTAGGCGATTGAGGTGGATATTGGGGCTCCCTGTTAATGCACACACATTCAGAGAAGCCATAGGAGTTTTTGCTGTCCAGAACCCCCCACAGTCACAATAACAACAGTACTAAACATACACCTTTCAGCACACAAGAATCGCAGTAGTAGGCATAAGTGTAACTTTTAGATACATGATAATAACAGTGATAATAATAACAACAGAAACACCATGAGGATCCAGAACTTGAGAGTCGGGATTTGTACGGGGACCTTTTCCTTCCCCAAAAAACTCACATAACACTTTTTTTACAGGCCCCTCGGGAACAACCGCAGTCTCTGTAGGCCCCTTTTGGGGTCCCACATAATTTTTTTCTGGGGAGTATATACATGTGTGTGGGCCTGCAGTTGCAGGGTTTTGTGCCGGCTGAGCTGGTGCGAAGCGGAGTCGGCATGATACATCTCCTTGAGGTCAGGGCGGCCCTTTCCTCTCTTTCAGAAATGACAACCCAGTGGTCTTTATAGGAACCCTCTTCAACCTAATGGAATCCCATCCCCTGAATCCCTGGAACCCCAGCCCCAAATCCTTTCGGGGTATACGCCCCCATAGGCTTGACACACTCTCCATAGCGCTTTCTTCATTGCCTTAGACATGCTGTACTGCCTAAACCCTCAACCCTAAACCCTAAGCCCTAAACCCTTAACCCCATGGAACCCTATCCTCAAAAAACAGTGCGGCGCCGCAGCTCCAATGCTCGTTCCTCACGCACATTTCAGGCATATGAGTACTATTTTCTTTGGGGATACTATGGTACCCATCTTGGAGTAAGATCATATCCTCCTCTTGGGGTATAGTATCTTATATAAGGCATAATATTACTGGGTTTCACCACCAAAAAACGCTACTCATATGGCTCAGGCAAACTCAACCCTGAATCCCAAAACCCTAAATCCTAACTAGTAGTTTCCATTTTATTTTCCATTATCCCTATATATAACCCTTATATAGTCCCCATAGTTTCCATTCCCTGAACCCTAAACTCGAAACCCATACTTATTAAAGAAACAAGCCCCTAAAGCCCATACCGGACCTCAAGGATGTCGGGTCAGAAGAGCTCTCAGAGCTCCGTACTGCAAGTGATGCAGCTGCTTCGACTGCAGGGCCCTGAGGTTCTATGGGGGAATTATGCAGGGGTTATGCAGGGTTTAGGGGGGTTTAGGGGGTTTAGCGGGTTTAGGGTTTAGGGGGTTTAAGCTTTAGGGTGTTTAGGGTTTAAGGTTTTATTGGGGTTATATAGGGTTATAGGGGGGGGTTAGATGGGGATAGTGGAAAAGAACATGGAAACTACTACATGTTGAGGATCTAAAGTCCAGGGCCCGTGCAGCACCATTAGGGACCACAATGAGAACTGGGGTTTGTACTGGGTATTACGACAGGTCCACAAATTGAGGATTCTAGAATTACAGTGATAAACTCTCCTGTTGCTCCAAGTTGAAACGTTTGAGCTCCTGACTTTGAGCTCCGTCGCAGGGTTATGGGAAGCTCAACGGGGGCTGCAAGGAATCTGATGGGTCTTACGGAATTACTGTCTCATATTAGAAGTTCGTGGGTAGTCAGAGCTAGGGCAAGTAGGTGCGGGTGGCCCCTGTAAAGGTGCAGTAGCCCTTTGTTGCTTCATGTTTATCTGGGGGAGACTTCATGCCGCCCATGCCCTAGGTTGCGAATCGCCCGTCTCATTCGCATCGCGCGGGGCTTAGTTATTAAAGGTGCCCGCATTCGCCTCTTTCTGGGGATTATGAGTCTAGTTTCGTGGCTCCAACTGTCCAGATAGCTCATGTCTCCGGTTATTAGGTCTCCCATTATAAGTGGATAAATGCAAGGACCCCTCTCCATGGCCAGGCTCTTGTTCTGTATGACATTAAATGGTTTCACGGCCGCTGTGAGCAGTCCTTCTGAGTTTTAGCAATCCTTCTAAATGGGTCCTATACTGCACCGGCATTACACCACCCGCCCCAAAGTGAGGCTTAAACAAATTCTAATTAGGTTGCACTTGGGGTCTATTTTTGGGGGGAGGGTGAGTTAAAGTGTGGTGTAGTACAGGATCCCAGTACAGTGCTCTTCATGATGCCACTGTGTCATCGTGGACTTGGGAGCTTAATGCTCTTTCTCTTTCCAGTTCTCCAGAAGCCCCTTTATCAGGGATCCCAGAAGGTGACTGAGAAATTCACCCCCTGCCCCCCAACCCTTCGCCCCTTTTGGGCTGTAAAGCAATGGGTGTTCAGCTGATACATATGAGCTATAGTCTAAGCTCCTAGTATCCCCCTTAATAACCCGCATAGTCGTCCCCTATATAATCCCGATATAACCACCTTTGAGGAGTAAAATTAGACCGCAGCTCATATAGGAGGCAGTAGATGGTCGGCTCTCCGTCCCCCTCAAACAACCCATGCTCCTAGATGCCAGTGACTACCCCGTTTAAATGTGTGTTAGGTGTTGGGTTTTAGGGTTTAGGGTTTGAGTATGTACGAGGTGTTGAGGGATTTTCATCAAGGGCGGGGAGACTGCAATAAGGCCAGAGTTCATATTGCCGGGAAAGCTGTTGTCACCGCCCCACAAGAAGTTCAAAAGAGAACGGTCTCCTACCATGAAGTTCGAATGGAGGGCAGGCTGAAGTCAGTATGATGCCGAAACCGTTCAATATTTGTTTCCCTTGCGTTCGGGAAGAAGCAAGTGTAGAAACCAGCCTGAGAGGCCGTTAGAAAGTCATCCATCGCTTTTGCATGCTGGCTCCTTGCAAGAAAAAATACTCCCACCACCGCCGCCACCGCCACCACCGCCACCGCCACCATCAACACCGCCACCACCACCACCACCTCCATCGTCGCGCCCGCGAACACCAATGCTGCAGCTACCGCTACTGCCGCTGATACAGACGCCCGACAACATTCTTTCCAGGTGAAGATCATACCGCCTCTCTACAGCCTTGCCGTGGGCATTGGCGAGGCATGGGGACTTCAAGATTTTGGCATCTTTCAAGCAGGGGTCAATTCAAACAGTTTTGCAGAGATTCGGTAAGAATTGGACAGGAGAATTACAATCTACTTTAGCATAGCACCTTCTATACGCCTCATATACCTTATTATTTGTATATAAGTATCACTTCTAACCGCATCCTTTCCCTTGTGTGTGAGCCTGTATGCCCAACTACTTGGGGCTTATAACCCTATTTATGATCCCCCTTACTGGGCTTGTAGGTTGCCCCAACTACAAGTAGGCTTTAAAGAAACCAGCTGCAAGTAGAGGAGGGGCTTAGAGCCGCTACTTCGAGTCCAAACCAGCCAGAAATTCCAAAGTCCCCCAAACCTTTAGGGTTTAGGGTTTAGGGCTTTTGGATTTTAGAGTTTTATGATTTCAGGGTTTTAGGATTTCAGGGTTTAATTCCCGACTGTCAACCCAACACCCTACAGCCCCTTCTTTGCCCTCAACCCCGCAGCCCCCTCTAGCCACTGACTATCCATCTCCCATTTTTTGATCCTAAGCTTGTTCATCCCCAGATTCGTATTTCTTTAGGAGTTACTCTTGATTTCTTTGTAGTACATCACGCGGAATGGGTATGAGAACTTATAGCATATTCTCATAGTAATTGGTTAACCATTTTGATAATGAAATCTAGGGAGATTACAATAGATGATCCTCTACATCCATATGTAACCCTATATATTATATATTGCTCAAATCCTTATATCCCTGCATAAGCCCATACATCCCGATAGAATCCTTGTACATCCCTAGCTAGCTAACCCTGTATATCGCTAGAGAATTCTTCATATCTCAAGGAAGCCCTAAACCCTCAGCATAAACCCCGAAACCCTAAACCCTGTACCCTTAAACACCCTGAACCCCAAAACCCCTAAAGACCCTCAACCCTACACCCTGAAGACCCTAAACCCTAAACCCTTAAAATTCTAAACCCTTAAAATCCTAAACCCTAAACCCCCCCAAAAAACCCTAAACCCTAAACCCTTAACGTCCTAAAAGCTCGAATAACCCGAGCTTTCCGGAGGCCTTGCAGGGGATGTTCTGGGTCCGGAGCTCGGTCCTGCAGATGCCATATTGTTTGGGGTTATATTAGGGCTATATTGAGGCTATATTGGGGTTATATTGGGGTTATATTGCTAGGCTTCCAACCTGAAAGGATTTAGGGTTCAGGGCTTTCGGGTTTAGGGTTTAGGGCTTTAGGGTTTAGGGCTTTAGGGTTTAGGGTTTAGGGTTTAGGGTTGAGGGTCTTTAGGGGTTTTGGGGTTCAGGATGTTTAAGGGTTCAGGGTTTAGGGTTTAGGGCTTACGGTCTATAATGATAGCAATAAGAGTAACACTAGTGATGACAGTGATAACAGTAATGATAGTAGTTTGTCGGTAAAAGTAGTAGTCATAGAAGTAGAGTAATGATAGTAGTAATAGTAATATCAATAGTAATGTTCGTAAAAACGGTAATAACAGTAACAATATGAGCTATTGTCAGTTTCAGGCTTGTTAAGGAACCCATAGCGGTGGACATTGGGGTCCCCCTTGTAGTCTCGTATAGTCGCTAGTCCTCAATAGGACTCCATGTCCATTAATCATCTGGAAAACATTGGCTGTAGCTCATGTGGGGGTTTCCATCAACAGGGGGCCCCTATGTAGACCCGAATATATTTCGTCACGCTTGCTACAGGGACTACCGAAAAGGGATGTTAATTTCCGGAAACCATCCCTGTACATATACATGTGTATATATGGTTACAATAGTTTTTCATGTATACAACAAGGCGCTGATGATGACGACCATGTTTGATAGTGATGTTGCTTATAATGACGATGATGATGATGATGATCATAGCGCTTGTAATGATATGTTTTGCTTTGTTGGCGTGTGAGTGGTGGTGGGGGGGGGTGGGGGTGAGGTTGTAGGTCAGGCTGGGCTTTTCTTGTAGAGCGAAAAGGTGGCCCTCCACAGGTTCTATATGACGGGTGTACCTGTCCCGAGGCTTGAATAGTCGGGGATGTTGTAGCCTTGCAATCCCTGATGCAAAATATGTTCCGAGGCCATACTCCAATCCTTTAGGTCGCTAGACCCTGCGCCCTATACTAGACTTCATACAGACCCACCCTCCGTTTCTTGTTTCATTTTCTGTTCCATGTGCTCTTCCACATGGAAAATATAATTCTCCAGTCTTGTACTTATTGGCATTCTTGGGACTGCTACAAAACCCGGAATCTCGAACACCTATGTACCGAAACCCGAAGCCTTTTAACTTCCGGGTTCTCAGTAGAGAACAATAGGGGAATATGCCTCTTACGTAGTCTCTATATAGGATATTCCCTTATTCCCTACGAACTCAGGAAGTTATCTGTTTGAGGTGCTTATCTTCCTGTTCATGCTGCTCTATGCCTGTGCAATCTTGACTGCCAGGCATACGGGCCAGGATGTAGGATTTAGGGTCGGGGTTTTCCATGTCGATGATTTGGGGTTCAGGGTTATACTTAGGGTTTAGGGCTCAGCTTAGGCTTTGTTGCTTTCGAGGTTTTACTGTCATCTCTACAGTCTTCCATCGCCACTCTCCCTCAGCCCAAAATGATGTTTATAAGGCTCATAGAATGGTACTGGCGCTAGGTGAGGTCTAGATAGGCTTCCTTTACGGGTACCCACCTGATAACTCCCCACCTGGAGGTTTTCTTGGGCAAGGTAAAGCCTAAGCCTTAAACCCTAAATAGTTGTTTCCATTTTCTTTTCCAATATCCCTGCCCCTATAAGACCTTAAAACGGGTGGTTTCAAGCCATCCAGCCATGAGTAGCTCGTTGCATGTTTGAGTGTCATTACCCCTTGTGGGTGGGGGGATCACATGAAATCCTGGTATTAAGAACTACATAGTTTTATGAGAGACATGGAGAAGAACCCCAGTGATTGGGGGAGTGCAAGCCCTTATACGCCGAGCTCTGATGTGTATTGCTGATGGTAAGATACATATGCGTCCCTAAACCCTGAACCCTAAGGATTCTGCCATGGTTTGGCTTAAATGAGTTATTCAAAGCCGCTGCTTGGCAATCCTCAGACTGCACCCTAGGGGTATAGGTGTTCCGGGATTTAGGGTCCTAAACCTTAAGCAATTCCCTTTAGGGCTTAGAGTCCAGTTTAGGGTTAGGTTTAGGGTTGTCCCCAGAAATTTCGAACGTCCCTTGCAGCCCCCTTTCTTGGGAGCACCCCATTTCTCTCTATCCGACCGCCAGGGCCCCAAAAATGCCATTACCCTAACACCCCATGTCTACAAACATTACCTACATTGGGCCCCGTTTTCTATAAATATTACCTACATTGGGTTATTTGGAGCCTTAGGGTTAGGTATTTTGCTTTTGTTAGGATCCCGCTAAAGGAAGTGCATTCCCAAGAGTCCGTTCTTTACGACCTTTGGAATAACTTTCCATATCAGCTATAGTCTAAACCCCTGAAAGGGGGTTATACAGGGCTTATTAAGGGGGATACTAGGAGTTTAGACAATGGCTCATATTGAATTAAGCCTTTGAACCCCTCTGAAGCTTGCGCGGTTTTGGGCAGGGGGTCTGCGGGCGTAGGACCAAGTAAACCCTCAACCCTGAACCCTAAACTGAAAACCCCAAACCCCAGACCCCTAACCCTAATTTCTAAAGCCTAAGGTTTCCATTTTGTTTTCTGTTATCCCCATATTATCCCCATATACTGCAGTAGTTTCCAGCTTATTTTCCAGTATCCCTTTCTTGTAGTTCAAAGCTCCCGTCCAGGTGCTTAGGCATGTCTGAGGACGAGGTGTCCGACGAAGGCCTGGACATCCTTTCGCGGGACAACTGGGTTAATCAGCAACTTCAAGCCCCCTAAACCCTAAACCCACCCTAAGCCTTAAACCCTAAACCCCAAGCCCTAAACGCCAAACCCTAAACCCACCCTAAAGCTTAAGCCCTAAACCCTAAATCCTAAACCCTAAACCCTAGATCCTAATAAGGGCCATTCCAGGGCTCAGAATGCAAAGGAAAACTGTTTCTGGGCTTTTAGGGTTTTGAATTAGTGTGGGTTCAGGGTTTAGTGATTTCACCCTGACCCCAGAGCTGAGTTTTACAGGGACGAATACCACGAACCTTGTCCTATCGGCATTTTTGAAAGTTATGCTTCTTGGCCAGCCTGAGGGCGTTGCACATCGGCTGCGAGGGTTGTAGCCCTATTGAGTTAGGCCTTTGCGTACCCTAAATCCTAAACTCTACACCCTAAATAGCAGTTTCCATTTTATTTTCCATTCTCCCAATATGTCCCGAATATAATTCCTATAAAGCCCTAAAATTACCCCAATGGGTTATCCTAAATTCTCCTGGAGGGTCCCAAGGGGGCAGGGATGGTCGAAGCTTGCATGCGGGCTCTTGTAACCCCAGCCCAATAAGATAAGGATCCTTTAGCTGGCATATGATTATCCCTAAGCCCTCAGCCATAAACCTAAATTGTAAGCTTCAGCCCTAAACCCTCAACCCGAAGCCTTAAACCCAAAACGCTAAGCCCTAGGATTTGCTATCCGTTCTTATGACCCTACGGGCCCACAAGTCGGGCGAATAGTGACCTGACAAGGCCAAGGCGAGTTGCATCGGGGAGTAAGATTGGGGTTTAGGGCTTAGGGTTTAGGGGTTATATAGGGTTATATAAGGGTTACATAAGGTTATGTAGGGATATATAGGGTTTAGGCTTTGGGTTTAGCGGTAGGGGTTGGCAGTTTAGGGGCTCGAGTAGAGCTCGGGGACTAGCCTTGAGGGCTTAGTGCAGAGTCTCTAAGGACAAGCCTGCATATAGTTGGCTTTGTCACAGGGTTTAGGGTTGGCTTTGTCACAATGGCCTAGGAAGGGGCCCTGAGGCGCAGCAAAATGAGATTCCCTCCCGAACCCTAAGCCCTGAGCCCCAGAAGCCTGAACCTTAAAACGCTCCACCCAAACCCGAACACTAAACCCCATACCGTCAGCCTTAAACCCTGAACCATCAAACCCTAAAACCCCCTCGCAGGATCGAAGGCTGAAGAAGTGCGTGTGGCCTCGGCGTGTTCTGTGGGTTCAGGATATAGATATTCTTGTCAACATACAGCCTGGTCACATACCCCCAGAAAGGTCCCAAAAAACGCAGCATCCCCAACGCGGTGCGCCCTGAATTGGGACTTTCACGCCGGATGATCGTATCAAATCATGTTGATGCCTCTCGGGTGAGGCTACTCCATTTTCTCCTTAGGACTTAGCTTGGACCTTAGACCCTTTGGGATTCCCTTATATTCTTATTATAGGTACCTAATGGTTAGGCTTTAGCAGGGGTCCTAAGTGCCACGTAGTTTTGAGAGCGTTCTCGGGAAATGCTTTTCATGTGACCCCACGTTGAGAACGTTTCAGACGGCAGAGTGGAGGATTCTCAACTAGAACCAGGTGCCCCTCACATGAGCCATAGTTTAAACTCCTTAAGGGGGCTTATGTGTAGGGGAATATATAGGGGAGTACTATAGGGTTTATTAAGGGGTTGAGCCCACATGAGAAGCGATGTCCAGCCGGCCCTGCCTTATCAGAGATCTCCTAAGCAGCCGCAAGAAATCAATCCGCCAACTGAACTTCAAGCATGTCAGTTTCAGCTTTCATTTAGGAACACCTAAACCCTAAAACCCTAACCCCTAAACCCTCAACCCTGCAATGGCGCGCCAGGTCATGTTTGATGGGGTGATGCCCAGCATGTTCGTGCCAGCTCCTCAAAAAATTTGGAGGTTTCTGCTGCTGGTGGCCGTGGTTGTACAGTTACATGTACTACTACAATGACGACGGCTACTACCTCAAATGCCGCCGCTACAAGTACCCTCAACCCTGAACCCTGAACCCTATAAAACCCCTCCCATTTCACCCTACCTAAGCCAAGAGAGCCCTACAGGCGGTGCAGTCTAGTGCAGTTGCCTAAATTGCTCCGAGATCCCCTGAACCCAACCCTGAACCCTCTACGAACCTTTTAAACCCGTATTAAACTCATTGTTACCCCGGTAAGAGCCCTAAACCCTAAACCTCCCAACCCATTCCAGGCTTTTCGAGTCTATCACATGCTGGAGTCTGATGGGGTGTGATCCCCAGGTGGTTGGGCTAACATGGCACTCCAAAACAAAACGGTCCTATGTAGAGTAAGCGGGAGGCTATGTGGGGTTCCATATCACTTTGAGGAAGGGTAGGGTTAAAGACTTGAAATTTGGGGTTTAGAGATTTTGAGGTCTAGTCTTCAAGGTTATGGGTTTGAGGCCCAAGGGTCACGCCTGCACCACAGTCTTCCTAAGCAAGCTGGAACACCAGCGACGAAGGGAACACCTCAAGCGTGCCATCGCCTGTCGGTGCAATCTGTGTAAAAGGCCTACCAAGACCTTAAGCTGTAAACCCTGACCCGACATTCCAAGCCCAGACAAACGGCAATGACAAGTCTGGCAAGGTTCACCCCGCTCTTCCGGGTGACCCCAGGAAGCAGGCTCCTTTTTGCTGGCAATGTGCAGGGCTAAATGATTCGGCAGTACATGTGGGGTATGTTACATATATATATATATATGGGTTGTTAAAATTATGGTCCCTTTTCGGGTTTTGAATATTAGGTGCCGTATTATAATAGGGATCCAAAAAGGGACCATATAATTTTGACAACCACCCATGTACATATATACATATATACATATGTATATATAATTATGGAAACTTAATTTAAGTTCCTTAGCAGCAACCCAGGTTAAGGGTGTAAGGGTGTAAGGATTTGGGGGGCTTGGGAGTTATAGGAGTTATATATAGATATATATATGTATATAGATAGATAGTTGTAGTTTCGTTTTGGATTACTCCCCAGACCTCCACGCTAACCTGTTTTCTAGCGGTTGCAGTGTCTGCGTTCCGGTTTGAGGATGCAGGGTCTGGAACCTTGAGCCCAAAGCCTTAAAGAACTCTTGGCCCTAAACCAATGTAACCCTATATCCACCCTTATACACCCCTATCATCACACTATGTAACCCTATTATAACCCTATATACCCCTATAATAACCCTATGTAACCTTATTATAACCCTATAACCCCCCTATATAACCCTATCATAACCCGGTGTAACCCGATTATAACCCTATATAAACCTGAACCCTTAACAATGCAGCCTAAATTTTCGATGATGCGGGAAAAAAGAGACGCTGCACAAGAAAAATCCAAAACCCTGCACCCTCAACCGTGGTTTAAGGTTTAGACAAGCCCATAGTCCCCCTTAAGTAGGTAGAATATGGGGTATATAGGGATCTTATGATAATTTTCCTAAACCCCATATTCTATCTATTCAAGGGGGACAATAAACCCTGAACCCTAAACCCTATATTCTATCTACCCTGACAGTCTCGTAAATGCTGAAGCCATCCCCTAAACCGTAGAGATTCCCTCCTGGTCCGTGGATGCAAATTCCGAACCATAGCCCCTTAACATGGGTCCTGATTAAGGGTTAAGGTTTAGGGTTTAAGGATCAAGGCTTTAGGGTTTAAGGTCTAGGGACTACGGGTTTAGGGTTCAAGGTTTAGGGTTTCGGGATTCAGGTTTCAAGGTTAGGGTTTGATAGGGTATATACCTTGTATATACGGCCGCCAGGATTCAGAGCCCCTACTCAGGGCCCTTAGCTCCAACCTTGGACTAAACCCTAATTCTTCAAGTATAAGGTTATATAGGGTTATATTGGGGTGCTATAGGGGTGCTATAGGGGTTCTATAGGGTTATATAGGGCTATATACCCTAACTCTGAGCCCTAAACTCAATCCTTGTCGTTTCAAGCTTGTTTCTTCTTTTGGAATTAGGGTGTAGGTTCTTTAGAGGAGGGCTTGTAGGTTTAGAGAGTGATACATAGGAGTATGGGATACACAGGGCGTAGGGTTTTGGGGCTTTTCGTTGTAGATTTGGGTTCAGCGGTCTAGGAACACTACCCCAGCAATGGAAAGCAAACAAAAACAATCATGCAACATGTAATGAAGACTTCCTCTATGAGCCCCATATAATTGTAGTCTAACAGATGCCGCAAACCTGTTCTAATCAAGCAGGCGTCATGCTCCTACATTATTCTTCATAGTCCACTCCTCTCCCGGCGAACGACGATTGTTCCCCAGGTAAGAATGCACGTGCCAAACACTAGGGGAAGTATTGAACCTCCAAATAAATTCCTCAACCCTAAACCCCCATACATCCGCAACACCACATGTCTCCCATGCAATCCCATATAACCCCCTTAGCCCCCTCAAGGGTAACCAGCATCAAGCAAAACGGATGGAGGTTTGTGGCAGTGATGTTTTACATTTTCGCTGCCCGAGCCCTGGAACACGGAAAAATTTGGGGACTATATTGGTGTCACAGAGGTTTTGGGGATTCTTCCGCAACAATGGAGAATCAAATGAAAAAGACTTCCATGGCAGCTGGATTTATCTAGGAGTGTATAGGACTGGAATGTGTAGAGGCCGGAACAAGATCGAATATTATTCGCAACCAACTTCGGTGTAGACAAGGGAAGAAGTTGACGCACACACTGTTATTTCGGACCCAACATTAGCTCTGGGGTCGTCAGTAGAAGGAAACGGGGTATGCAGGTTTATTCAGGCGTATGCCGGATTTAGGGAGAAGTTCTTTATGTAGGGCAAGGCGTCTTCTTCAGTGCTGCAGACCCTAAACCCCTAAACCCCTAAAAACCTAAAACCCTAAACCGTAAACCCTTAACCCTAAACCTGTTGTGTTGGGGTTGCGGCAACCATAAAGGAGATCGGGCTCAGGGTTTGGGAGTAAGAGTCCAAGGGCTTGGGGTTTACGTTTAGGGTTTTAGGGGTTTAGGGTTTAGGGTTTTAAGGGTTTCGGGTTTAGGGTTTTGAGTTTTTAGGGTTTAGGCTTTTTTTGGTGTGCGTTCGTCCTTTCTGTATGGTCCTCTTGGACTTTTCAACCCTAAACCCTATGCCTTAACCCTCAAACCTTTTTGCTCACAATCTAATGGGTTCTAATCGCGAACCTCGAATGCATTGACTTCTGCAGCAGTCCTTCAAAGTCTCGCCTCAAACCCCAACTTCGGCTATCCAGGGTTAAAGGGTAACATGTAGGCAACAAAAACCCTAGACCCTAGATATCCCTACAGTACACATGTCCCCTATATAGCCGCTATACAGGGACACTCAGCGGTCAGTTTCCTTAAAGGTTGCCTAGCTAGCTCGCAGTGTTGGAACTTCCCTAAAGCATGGCCTAGCATCGCAAGCCATGAGCTGTTTTACTTGAACCTCAAGCCCTAAATCCTAAACCCTAAACCTTAACCCTAAACCCTCAACCTTAAATCCTAAACCCTATACCCTGAATCCCTAAACCCTAATCCCTAAACAGTAAACCCTTAAACCCTGAACCCTAAACCCCAATCCCCAATCTTTGAACCCTAAACCCCAATCCCCAATCCTTGAACCCTAAACCCAAATCCCTTAACCCCAATCCCCAATCCCTAAACCTTAAACCTTTCAGAACTGGGGCCTTCTTGCCGTCATGACGGGCGTCGTTAGTGAGAAGATGATGGCCACGAAGGAGCCTGAGAGTTAGGGTTTAGGATGTAGGGTTTAAGATTTAGGGTTTAGGCTTTAGGGTTTGGGATTTAGGGTTGAGGCTTTAGGGTTTGAGATTGAGGGTTTAGGGTGTAGGGGTTTAGAGATTTGAGGGATGTAGGGTTTAGGGATTTAGGGATTCAGGGTCTAGGGGTTTAGGTTTAGGCTTATGTGCTTGGGCTTAAACACATCCTCGTTCCTCCCCAAGACGTAGTAGCAGGATTTTGTACCCCCAATCTCTGGAAGCCGGAACCTTTAAGAGTCATATCATAGTCATGGGATTCTGATTTTTGGGCTTTGGGGTCGCATAAGTCCCCTAAATTTGTTTACTGTCCTGATGATAACGAGCCTGAAGCCTGAACCCACAATCCGAACACTACATGATGCAGATCGCGAAGGGGCCAAATTCCCTAAACTCAATTTTTGGTGGTAAGGAAATAACGCATGACACTTGTTGTTTAACAGACATGTGCGTGTGTATGTATATATTCATATGCTTGCACATATACACACAGGACAAGACATTACATGACATCACCTTACATTACATTACATTACATTACATTATATTACATTACACTACATTTCCTTGCATTACATTACATGACATTAGACTAGATTACAGTACATAGGCACACACGCACACATATACATATATATATATACACACATATACATATTCATTTTCGTACCACATATGAAATTCGGGCATAAAGGCTTTTCGAGGAAGGTCTCGCAGTTACCCTGGCCCCAAATGAATTCTCATGGAACCAGACTATGGACCATACAAGACTACTGCCATGTCAAAGAAGGTTCGTATGGGGCTCCATGTGAGTTTGCAGGCATCCTCAAACCCCGGGCCCTAAACTACCTTAAACCCCAATCCTGGACCCTGAGCCCTGAGCCCTAAATCCTGGACCTGAACCCTAAACCCTAAGCACGCGCACCCTAAACCCCTAAGCCCTAAAGCCCTCAAGTCTGGGACGGTCGAAAGAAACGTGCGTCAGGAGCGGCTCACGGCGTTGCAGTCTCAGAGGGGAAAATATGGGGGGTTCTATAAGGTTTAGGGTTTAGGGTTGGTGTGTAGGGTGATATAGGGTTGTACGGCGACTTTAGGGATATGTAGGGTTAAGGGTTTAGGCTGTCCTTTTCACATTGGATTTGGAGGGGTTACTTGGTGGGTATGCATAGGGTTTCAGGGTTTAGGGCCTCAGACCTGGGGTCGTCTAGAACGCTATATAATCCCAACCCTAACCCTAATCCTCTATAGCCCGTTCAGTCTTTGAACCCTTTCTTTGGTCTTGCTGTTATCTTTGGGTGATGGTAGCCTGCTGGAGCCTCTCCTCAGGCACTATGGTTGCAAAGCCATGACACTGGTTCCCTATGGTTTTTTTGGGGCTATATAGGGGACTTAGGGTTTAGGGATTTAGGGTTTAGGAATTCAGGGTTTAGGGATTTAGGGTTTAGGGTTTTTTGGGATGAAGTCTAGTTAAAAATTGAACTTATCGCTCAGTTATGAGCCCCCGCAATCCGCTGATATGGATGTCACCTGGGTGGAACTACGGGTGTACTAGGGTAAAACATTAACCCTGAACCCTAGACCCTAAACCCGTAAGCCCTCAACTGGTGATACCAAATGTGGTCTAGGGTCTCGGGCTGGGGTTTAGGATTTAGGGCTCAGGGGTTAGGGTTTAGGATTCAGGGTTTAGGATTCAGGGTTTTGGGCTTAGGGTTTAGGATCTGGGGTTTAGGGTATAGGATTTAAGGGTTTGGGCCGCCTATCAATCTTAATCCTTAAGACATCGAGCTTTGTTTTAGTTTCTAGGGATTCAGGGCTTAGGATCTGATACCCCCCCTGCGCCAAATAAGACACCACCAAGGTCACATAGGGCATATTGAGGCTTTGTTAGGGTTTCGGGTCTAGGGTCTAGGGTAAACCGCAGGGTATGGGTGGTGGGGTGGAGAGAGCATAATGGTATAGGATCCTGGGATATAGAGCCCAACACCCGAAATCCTGTAGGGATCCTAAAGCGTAAGCCCTAAATCCTCGACTTCAGATCCTAAAGCCGCAAGCCCCGAGCAAACCCCTAAACCCTAGACCCTAAATCCTAAACCCTAAACCCTAAATCCTAAACCCTAAACCCCAAACCCTAAACCCTAAATCTTAAACCCTAAACCCTTATAGTCATGTACCCAGGGAGACGGACGACGGGGTCGCGCAAAAGCAAGACCCGTCGAGCACCCACATGGCCCAGCTTGAAGGAGTGCGCCTCTAGCCCTAGGTACGTGACTAAGTGTTTCTTGTTTACGGTTCAGGGTCTTTGATGTAGGGTGTAGGGTTTAGGGGTTAAGGGGCTTAGGGTTCAGGATTTAGGGTTTAGGGTTAAGGGGCGTAGGGTTTAGGATCTAGGGGTGTAGGGATTGAGGGTTGAGGCTTAGGGGTTTTGGGTTTAAGGTTTAGGTGGCACAAGTGTTCGGCAATATGCTTACCTAGCTCCAGCCTAATTATGCTGGTCCTCTGGGGGAGGGTAGGGTGGGTGTAGGGTGTAGGGTATAGGGTTTAGGGTTTTAGGGTTTAGGGCTTAGGGTTTGGGCTTTAGGTTTGGGGGTCCGGGCGCCGGAACCTGAAGCTTCAAAGCCGAACCCTAAACAATCAGCCCTATCAGCCTGCTTCAAATTTTATACGGCTCCTTAGTCCTCGATATTTCATGAGGATTAGGGTTCTCATATGGGCTCAGAGTGATGCCCCCACAAATTCAAGAGGGCGAGCTGGGGCAAGTAGGAGTACCAATGTCATGCCCATGGTGGGTTTAGGGTTAGGGCTAGCTTGCGGAAGATGGTAAAGACTTTGTGGGACCTCAAACTCTAAACCCTAAACATGCAACTTCAACGTTTAGGGAAACTAGACGGGCTTGTAGGAAATTCTATGGACAGTAAGTTTATGGCAGAGGGGCTAAGCCACAAGCCCAAAGCTAAACCCTGAAGCCTGATCCCTAACCTTAAAACAATCCCTGGACCCAAATCCGAATCCCTACATCCTACATATCCCCAAACCCCATGCATCCCGATGTAGCCTCCAGATATCCCTGACAGCCCAAGGAAATATAAGCCCTGAGCGAATGTGCCCAACCCTAAACCCTAATCCCTAATCCCTAACCCCTAAACCCTAAACCCTAATCCCTAAATTCCCACCCGGCCTGCTTAGGCCGTTCCCACCCATCGCTAGGGTGGTCAGACACTGAAGATACACGTCAGCCTTTACCCCCGTACTGGGTAAGACAATGGGAGGAGCCTATGGAGAATGGACGTATAGAGCCCCTCCGGGCTCTTCCCGTACAATAGATTTTCCCCTTGATGGGAATACAGTTTCGGCAACGACGCCCCCACATTTTCAGCCACCTTCCAGGGGGCCCCCTGTAGGGACCCTTTAAGAGCCCCTGAAGGCCCCTCGAGATGGAAGCCCCCTGCAAGGCTGCTGGAAGGCCCTGCAAAGGTTTTGGCAGGAGGTTCCTGAGGCCCCTGGAGGTGCCTAGAGGCCCCTAGAGGCCCCTAGAGACCCCTAGAGGCCCCTACAGGCCCCTAGAGGCCCCTAGAGGCCCGAGAAGACGATCTTTTGGAGGTGGGAATTGAGGGCGTAGCCCTAAACCCTAACAGGAAGTAATTTGGGTGGTAGCCTGTGATGTCTCACAGCGGGTGGGAGTATTGAAGAAAGCCCAGTTTCGATGG